>WSFP011370982.1:0-31292 GCA_009831015.1 Picea engelmannii
CGAAGATGAGATCCCTTGACAGAGGTATGAAAAGGCATCATGGGAGAAAACAAGTACCTAAAATTGAGTTTTTTTCCAAGACATTACATTTTTTGTTGTAAATTGCCTTTTGTCCTTTTCTAAACATGCCAAACAAATTTTTCTTCACCTACTACATGCAAATGATGATCATGATAATCTTGAAATTGTATATACTCCTCTTAAAATTGTATAGATATCCCCTCATTTTATCACTGATCTTGATAAAAATTTCCCATCTGAGCCATGTGATAACCACAACCAAGTTGATAAGCCTCATGAAACCAAGGATGATATTTCACCTCATGTAATCGATCCAACACCCTCCAAGACCCAACACAGATACAAACCCTTAAAATTACCTCACATCCTTCATGATTTTCCTCCAAAGCACTATGAATACCTACCTATGTTTGATGGAGAACTTGGTGCCATCACAACTGAAAAACACATCCAAGGGTTTGAGCATTTTATAGATTTGTTTGAGATTGACCATTATGATGTTTGTATGAGGGATTTTTCTAAGTCCTTGAAAGGAGATACCAAAGAATGGTTTAAACATTTGAAGCCAGAGACGATTAGCTCATGGGAAGAATTGAAGAGTGTTTTTTTGAAGTTTTGGGGTAAGAAGAAATCTATAGACCTACAACTCACATAATTCTATGCCTTGAAAAGGCAAAGAAATGAGACCATACTCCACATTTAGTAGGAGGTTTTCCAGTATTTATTATGATCTGCCCAAAGAAATTCAACCCATTGAAGTTGCTGCCATGCTCCAGTATGCCACTACTCTTCACCCAAATTTGTCTTTCCTCCCGATGGAAAGAAGACCTGAGACCTTACATCAGATGTTCAATGATGCTCAGGAGATTCAACACAATATCCTACCATGTGAACAGATTCGAAGTGAAGGGTTGCGTGTTCCAAGACATGAGAATGAATATGAACAGAGAACGTTTTTCTAGAATCTTGAGCATAAAATTGATGATATCATAGGTCCTCTTGGAGTTTTGAATGTAAATGACTTTTGCCAATAATTATTTTCCATTTATTGAAAGAGAAGGTACCTATGTAGTTTTTGATCCACCCCATGAAAAGCATGGAGCTGACTGTTTCATATATTCATTTGTAGACAGTCAAGAAGATGAGTTTTCAAATCAATTTGTTGAAGAACAGGTTGATGTCCCAAGTTTTTTCTTGTTAGACAATATTGCAGATGTTGTTGATTTGCCTATATACAATGAATATGATGATGATTATGATGATGACCTCCTAGAACAATCAACTGCATTTCCTCTATCAGAAAATGTTCTTTTTCAGCAGTATAATGAGAACAATCATCCTACATATCACAGTTACAGAGAAGAAAGTACTAAATTAGTTGAAGGGAATTCTTTACCTTTATGCTTCTATTCATTTAAATTTTTGAAAGAAAATTCTAAGATCATCATCGAAGCAACGAAATGTGTGTTGATGCCAAATCACACTGATTCACTAGAACAACTCGACAAGAAATTGCAACAATCTTCTCATGTGTCTGATGATCTTGTCACTTATTATGTAGAAGGTATTGTCAGTTCAAAATTGCAGCCATTGGTCGAAGAGGAACCTGAAAATGAGTGTGTTCAGCAATCCAAAGAAATTGAGAATTGTGCATATGGCAATAATGAAGAAAATGAAGAAGGTTTTGAATTAGGTGAAAGAACGTTGCCACTATGTTTTTATTCTTTCAAATCAATGAAGCAAAGTGTTTATAATGTTTCAAATCAGAAATCCTCCAGACATGATGTTGAATATTCGAAATACAGTGGACTTGCAAATGAAAACCATCTTCCATTATGTTTTTCTTCCTTTGAATTGTTGAAAGAAAAACATGAGATAACAGAGGAAGCAGGAAAGTCAAACTGCAATGGCACTGCTTTACATCAACAAATTGTTGTCAGTGAGGAGGATCAACAACCTTCACATGCATTTAATGATCATATGGTTGATTACATGGAAAGTTATTTCAATTCATATTTGCAGCACATGCTCAACTACCAACTTGAAAGTGAAGATGAAACTGATCCAGAAATTGTTGTTAAAGGTCATTTTCCTTCTCCTGAACTCAATGAAGATATACAACAAGATTTCCAGCAAGACAAAGTGTGTCAAAGTTGTTTTTCGTCCCCTATGAATGATGTGGTTGTCCAAATTCTAAGTGGCCTAGACAGAGACGAGGATTCTAAAACTACATATATGGAAACTTCAAGTAGTGAACAAACAAATGACATAGAGTTTCAGGAAAGCAACAAAATAGTGTATGCCACTTTTCAATCAGAAATATAGAAAGATAATAAGGAGGCAGTTGTTTTATTTGATTCACTTGAAAATCATGGTTTTGAGAAAGCATCCATGAGAACTCTGGAATGTGAAATAGTTCATGTTGTTAGCTTTCCACATTTGCAAGAATATTATGAACATAAACTTATTCCCCTTCCTTCATTTGTAATCCAAAATGACAATCCTCAAGCAAATTTCCAGAAGGTTAATAAAACCAAACCAGAATTGTTGGATGAATAAGATGATAGTCTTGATACACATAATTTGGTTGTCATATCTGAAAATGTTCTCAGAACAGAAGAAATGGAGCAATAACAAAAAACATTTATGAAAGAGGCTTGTCTTTCTGTTTTTGTTCATCAAGAATAAATGATTTTTCATGGTTTTCATGACTGTGTGGCATGTTATATGGAAAATTCTAACAATCAAAATTTAAGGCTTAGGATGGATTGTAAGCTCAGAGATGAAGATAATGGAAAATCAACGTCAGTGTTAGATATGGATTGTTTCAAACCAATGGTTTCTTTTCAGCCAATGATGTCTTCTGATTCAGAAGGTTGTTACTTCCAGCAGTCTCAGCAGATTTTTCAGCCTCTTGATGGAAATCAATAGGGTAAATCACATAAAAGCAAGAGTACAGTGGAAGAAGTGAAACATGATTGTGGTCTTATGCATGCGTTGGAAGATCCATTTGCAATTTTGCTAGAAAAAATAAGCAACCCCAATGTTTTTGAAATTCTAAGATTCAAACTCATATATAACTTCTCGAAAGGGTTATCAATGAACAAGCTTTGGAACAAGCATGTGCTAAATAAACAAGCAGCGAATACAGTGTTGGCTTGGCTGCATTGGCACTTTCATTTCACTTGACTGACAATTCGTTTCAACAATTAGGGTAGGTAGGCGCAAATAAGCTTGTAGATCAAACATTTTCAAGTTTAGGTCTCCAAATAAAGCGTTCAGCCTCTAAGTGAGGACAATGTATAGATTGTGGTTTGCAACGGACATTGGTGACAGTTCAAGGTATTATACACATCTATTGTAAGAGAATCCCTAATGGATGAGGCACAAGGTCTACTGTTCTTTGCTACCTCGCAGAGAGGATAGCATCTACAGTTAGAGCCTATGTTATCACTGTAACAATTTTTGGGACTCCAAGTTTTGGGACTTAACAGGAGGCTAAATCAGTATAAAGGATTGATAGATGAGCGTACGGGGATAAATCTAGAGGAGGTGTGAAGTGGATGGGACCCAACGGGTCACAGATCGTGGGTGTCATAGATAAATGGTTAGGGAGCATATTATGCCAAGAACTAGCGCAGAGGTTAATCTTTCGAAAGGGGGCTGATATGAATACCACGGTTTCATTTCGAATGCATGTGGCGCCACCAAATGCATATCGGGGGGGAAAGTGGGTGAGCTCAAAACCACTAAACCACACCCTGATGTCACATGTCAAAAATGATTGAATATGTCAAATCCAAGGGCTGCATGTGGAAAGGTAAATCTGACGGCCAGTCAAATCACCTTAGGACACTTGTTTGGGTACTTTTCGTCCATGCGATACCGGGTGAGCGCCGCAAAAAAATTGGTTTGAAGGCTCATCATTTGGAATCAATGGTCGAACGTGATAAGTCGTTATCCATGCAAGGACTTTCATCAATAGCCCATGATTGGCACTCAATGATGATTGTCATTCAAAGAATGGGTGACATTACTTTGTTTTGGTCGATTAACGTTTTATTACAGAACGTGGTAACCGCAATTCGAATCATTCACCTAACTCTTGTACAACTAAGGGGGGTAAGATCGTGCTTCGGGGAAAACTAGAGGAAATGGAGAAGATAGATCTGGCAGCCTTCAGCGGACCGGGATATTCAAATATTTTGACAAAATTGTAGATAAAGAAGAAATAAAAGCTTGTTGGACGAATACTGGCAATGAAATTTCACACAGAGCCTGCAAATGAGTCAGGGTCAGGTGAAGGAATTAGACTAAATCCTATCATGAAGGATTTAATTATCAATGGGTACCCAGACATACATCACCTACAATATGGCAAGGGTAAAAGGAGCAAGCGACAAAAGACAAAGGTTAAAGTTGAAGTGGTTGAAAGTGTTGGAGAAAACCAACCTGCTTGGCTTGACACTTTAAAGGAAGAAATTGCTAATATGAAATAGATTTCAAGCTAAATTAAGTATGTTTCAGAGAATTTTGTAATGATATAGACAAGTGGCATTCAGGGTAAAAATCCCAAATATGTCAGTTTTGGTTTATAACATCCCCCATAATATAGGAGTTCAGTTATTGTACATTACTCCTTCTGTGACAAATGTCTATTTTTGGAACTTTGGGGAAGATGATTTGTTTTGAATTCCATATGTAATGTATCTATATATATTATCAAAAAAATAAATGAATGGTTGGACTTACCGGAGAGGGGCCTTCCCTCGTAGCAGGACAACTTTGTAGTTTTTTATGAAATTTTAATATAAGCAGAAAGGGTTTTTCTGAGACAGTCGAGATTCATCATGGTTTTGTTGTTCAGTGTGTCTCCTTGTATTTCATTATTCATAAATGTGTTTTTCTGCTATTAATAATCTGTAAGTAATAGAAGGAATTCATCTTTGTTGGTTCTCCTTCTTATATCGATTATACTTGTTATGTAATTTTGTTTACTATTTCAGACCTCACTCGTGATTAGTGCTCTGTTTGCAGTAGCCAATTCTCATGTTTCTTATTATAATACTTCACCAAGATATTCTCCCTATATTAAATGCCTCTTGTTGATAGTATTCTTTCCTCTCCTCTCCTCTTCCACCTCACATTACTTATTTGGCTGAACATCATACCTATTTTGCCTCTGTTCCCTCTGGAAATACATAGCTTATAACTCTTCATATTTTTTTTAGGAACAAAACCCATTGCCCAATGGCCATGTTCTTCTGTTTTGTCCTTCCACCTTTAAATTTTACACCATGGCAAAATCTGACCTCTGTACACGCATTGCCAAATATTTTGAATATCCCAAATAGTTGTATGTCCGAGAGAGCCCTCTATGGTTGGAAAGGTCAGAATCCAACCTAAAGTTGGTTGAAATAGTTACCTCTGTCGTTTGTCTTCCAGCCAGACAGATTTATAGAGTGCTAACATTCTGGTGCCGTTGTCGGGGAAGAAATTGAAAAAATTTCCCTGGGAAAGAACGACATGGTTTATTTCTAAGGTCTGAGAGCAGCAAACACTTAGGCACATATTGGTTGTATTGTTGCTCTGGCGACTCCACACATCGAAAAATTGATTTGAAGGTGATTCGACTGGTAGAAGAATCCATAAATTTAAATTTTCACTGGCGACTCCACTCTCAATGTAAAATCCGGCTTCCAAAATGCCATTGACGACTCCACTGATCAAGCCTTACTAGCGCTACTTACCTTACCGGTGCTCCCCTAAGCCTGCTAGACAACATCATTCTCTTGATTGGCACTCGCCTAAGCCTGCTAGAGGGCGCCATTCTCCTGATTGGCGCTCCCCTAAGCCTGCTAGAGGGCACCATTCTCCTAACTAGCACTTTGTCTCTTTGAGAACATGGGCGCCAATCTCCCTTTTTTGGTGTTGTTGTCTCTTTCTGCCTACTTTTTCTCAGTCTTCTTTTGAGAGGTTTTTTGGCTAATGACTCTTGATTGTCTTTGACTTTGTTTGGATTGAGGATTTGATATTCATCACTCATTTTTATCTTTATTGAGTTTGCAAACCTCTTCTACGTTGCGAGATTGGTTCACCTTGCTTTTCACTAGTTTGGTCTTTGTCTCATGATGTTTTCAATTATCTGATTGATTGGAAGAAGTCTATAAAGGTTTGATTGGTCTTGAGTTTATTTTCAATATTCTTTAGAACATATCACTCTTTTGAATGATTGAGATTCTTTTTCTTACCACAACCTAGCTCAAATGCCTTTTCTTGATGCTCATTTTTAAAGATTGTTGAGTGCTTCTCTTTCTCTTTTCATTGTTTGGGTTCTTGTCTGAACATATGTTGGAATCATTCTAACAGTTTGCATTCTTTGAGTACTTGTCAACCTTTTGAGTTCTTGATTGAGAGAGTTATTTCACACTTGGTTTCTCTCAATTCTCGTCGGCTTTGAGTGCATTTCTTTTTCGATCTTTTTACTTCATATGTGTTTGTATCTCCATTGGATTCTTGCATTGAAAGTTAGGAAGCATAAAGAACTTTCATTTGATTTAGGTTCATTGCATTTAAATCAAACGAAAAGAAATTGATTGCATTCAAAGTTTTGGGTGGTACATGTTTTTAGTTTGCATTAGGTAAACTGTTTGGGCTTATGCATTTGGGAATGGAAAAAGACTCTTGTGCTTTCCATAGATAGAGTTCATAGAACATAAAGCTTTGCATCTCATTCTGTTGCACTCTTTTGGATTCAAAGTCACCAATATCATCAGCTTCACTTCCATAACCTTGAATAAACAACAACCTAAAAATCAAAGCGCTTATTAAAATCAATCTAGAAAAAATAATTTCTAGGGCTTTGCAAACCTACATTAGCTTAAGTGCAGGGCTTTGGAATAGGTGTTGAGAATAACTTTCCAAATCCAAAAAGAAACATAGAGTCTTGCGATAGGGAGATAAAATCCATTTTTCATATAAGCATAGCTGGGAACCCCCTCTCACACAGGGGCTAAACATGAAGTCGCGTGCGGAAGAGAAATGGAGATTACCCCTCCGAGGCTTAACTAATCATAGAGAAATGATCATATACTGGGGGTTCTTCCTAAGAATCAATTTTTTTCATTTGGTCTCGGAGCTTTGTGAATCCCGAATCCGTTCGGGGTCCTCAAGAGTTTACCGATCGACTTGTATTTAGTTCTCTTGAATAATTTTGGACTTGATATCCTGCCCATACATTCGATCCCGACTGTCAACTGTACCCGCCCAGAGGCTGACTAAAAGTTGGTAACCTTAGTGGCCTTTATCTGTATGTTTCATACACAAGGTGTCGATGAAGGGGAGTCTTTGTTGTACCTGGGTCAGACGTTGGTCAAAGTCACTCAGGCTCCTTGGAGGGTAACCCACAGATAAACTGTGAGGGAAATTGCACCAAGGCGTAAGTCTGTTAAGCAGGTCACCAACGTAACTGATCCACCCGCTCTATCTCAACCCATTTTTCATATTGATCCTATGACGTTGGATTTCATCACCAACTAGCGCGTTCACTGAGAAAAGGGTTGTTTGTTTGGTTTGCTTCCTATATTTTTTAGCGTGTGATGTTTGTTTTCTCTAGAAAATCCCTTAGGGTTGAGTCCTGTCTATGGCGTTAGTTCCTGGAAATACCAATGAAGGGACCCCTTTTCCTAGGATACCATTTGTTTCTCCTTCTGTGGGACACGTTGGTCCTCCTTATATCACTACTTTGACTCTTCTTGGACTCACTATCGGGTTACCGGTCTAGCTGTTTTCCACTCCGGTGAATGTAAATGCTCCTAGTGCTTCGTTCGTAAGTACTCCACCCCAGGACCATAAACCTCATGTCGATCCTCTACCTTCTTCACCCATAGGGTCTTCTTCCTGTTCTTCCTTTTCGCCTAGTGAAAGATTTGCAACTAGTAACCAAGTGGATAAGAAGAAGAAGAAAAAGAAGATTACAAAGAATAAAAATAAGCTAGAGGGAAAACTTCCAACCACTACAAGATATGTTGGAAGTGATCAACCAACTAATTTTCATCATGCTAGGAGTATTGATAATGTCGACAAGTCTACCAAGACACATCATAAGCCCAAATTCCCTTGCAGGATTTGTAAGGGTGACCACCTTCTTAAGGATTGCCCTGGTATTCCCAAGGTTGTAGAACTTTGGTCTCAGGGTTCTTAACCCGCGTCATCAGTTGTTGCAGGTCATGTTGGTGACAAACCATCAACTAATGATAATCAGGTTGGACATAAGAAGGATAATGTCAAATTTCCTTACTTGTTATGTAAGGAGATGCACCGCAGCTACCTTTGCCCTCATATGGATGAGGCTTCATATCTATTGGAAAAGATTACTAATTTCCAACAACAACTTCCATCTCCCAACCCACCATTGGTTGATGAATTGGTTAATCTAGTTCCATCATCAGTCAATCAGGTTGATCATGTAATCCTTTCGGTTCCATCATCAATTGAGCCAATTGATCAAGTGATTGATTCGATTTCACCTTCGATCGATCCCACTCTCCCCTTGGAGAGTGAAGTTAAAGTGGTTGATCCAATACTACCCTTAGTCAATCCCACTCCTCCTTTGAAGAGTGAGGATGTCTCTCAGGTGTTTCTTGTTACTATCGAATCTTCTAGACTAGGGGGCACTACACACGTTCCAAAAGAACCCCCTGCGAGTAATGAGGCTATTATTTTCGATTGGGGTGCACTATTGGAATCTCGTTTCCCTTCCTATATACCTTTCCAAATCACTGTTCATGTTTGTGGTATGGATGTTCCCCAGACTATTGTCGATGAAGGTGCATCAATTAGTCTTTTATCCTCCATTGCTTGGCAAGCTTTAGGTTCTCCTCAGCTTGCATCGGTGACTCAAAATATGTTGGCTTTTAACAAAGGGATTACTCAACCTTTATGGATCCTTCCTCAATTTCATGTTACTTTAGGAGGGAAAATTGTCTATGTTAATGTGATGGTAGTCCATGACCCCTTGTATTTTAATTTGCACCTCGGGCAAGACTATGTTTATGTTATGAAGGCTCTTGTGTCCACCCTCTCTCGAGTGATGTGTTTCCCTCAAAATGGAAACATGGTGACCATAAACCAACTTGCATTCATTGGCCCTCATACGACGGTCAACCATCTAAGATATTGGAGGAATGGCACAAGTTCAGACGTATTTGGCTGCATTGACAATTCAACTGGTCGAGCTTACCAAAGAAAGCGAGAAACGAGAACAATTTTGGTGTATGAAATGTAGAACAAAGGGCCATCACAAGGAAAGGAAAAATACCCAACATTCACGTAGTATTTGGCAGCTGGAGCAACGAATCCACTACCTGGGGGGTGATACTACAAGATATGTAAGAAATGGGGCCATCACCCCACCGAGTGTACATTGCTACAAGAGTACCAGAGTACACCAAAGAACTTGTTTTGCAATTTTTGCAAGTCGGTAGGACATGAAGAAAAGGACCGTCGTGTGCTCGACCTACTAAGGGAGCACACATCGGATATGTACTGGATCCAAGAAGAGAATGCCTTCATAGAAGGAGGGGATGCGCAATATAACAATCAAAGAGGGTTCATTCCAGGGAATAGAGGAAACTTTGGTAGATGCTGGGGTAGAGGGACTTTTGGTAGAGGAGGATGCAGAACGATTATTTGTTATAACTGTAATCAACCTGGACACTTGGCATGTGCTTGCTAGAATCCATGTATGACATGCATATATTGCAGAGCACTGTATCACTCGACAAAAGACTGCGCCCAACTAGTTGTGAAGTAGCAGGCCAGAGGAAACTCAAACCAAAATATGAATCTGAATGTGCAGATGATATCAACCGAAACACGCAATGAAGGACCAGAAGTAGTTGTTGATACACGTGGAGGAGCTAGAACATGCACTAATATGGAAAATCAAGGAAAATGAACAGAGTAGTGGGTAAGGAAGTCAACATGGCCTATACCAACATTCAATCCACAACAGGATAAAGAGACATATCAGAGCGTAAGAAAATAAATACTTGGACAACATGGGGGAGCATCAACATCATTGATGCCTCATATAGAAGATTGTGATGTGTCAGAGAAGCCAATTGCGTAAGTAAGTACACTAAAAAATTTATTAAGGATTTGTGTAGAACTAATGAAAGATAGAACTATGCTAAGTACATTATATAACATGATTGATCACTGCACAAAAGGAAGAGACATCCCTGTCGCACAAAGAATGGTAAACCAGGTACTGCGCAGGAAGAGAACCAATGGAGAATTCAGGTTCAATGAGAAAATTGGAGAGTATGATGTGGATAATGTTATCTTGGACTTACAGTCTGATGTGAATGTGCTACCTAAGCAGACATGGGAGATGATGGAAAAACCTGAGCTAGTATGGTCCCCTTTTCAGCTAAGGCTCATGAATTAGCATAAGATAGTCTTGATTGGGCGACTAACATGAGTACCTGTGAACATAGATGAGGTGCACAGCATGGCAGACTTTGAAGTTATTGAGATCGTATATGAAAATCAACCATATCCAACACTGATGGGACTGGAATGGGATTTCTGTAAACAAGCAATCATTAACTTGAAAAGGAGGGAGATGGTATTCAAGGTTGGGGATCTAAAACTTGCTACACCCTTGGACCCATCAGAAGGAAAGAGATACACAAAGCCATCCAGAGGGAATGAAATTGACAACTTTTACAATCTAACTGCGCGTATGGAGGATTATGTCGACCCGACAACAGATGGTGCCCCGAGTTCGAGAAGTATCAGTTCACGCACATCAGATTCAGAAGCCGATCTCGAGAATTGGCAACAAATGATGCATGAAGTGTCAACTAGACGATGTGCGTCTATCAATCGATCCTTGCAATGGATTGGAATGGAGCTATGTGACCCACCCAGGTACAATGGACTAAATGAGATAGGCATGTTTGTAAACGCATTTGAGTTACAGGGACCTGAACAACAAAGGTTGTTGGCACTGGATGTCATTTTTAAGGAGACTCCAGCTAGATGGCGAGTTGCACACAGAGATGGGATAAAAGACTAGTCACAATGCAGTAAACTAATACATATACGTTTTGGCTCCAAGGGATAAGATATTGCACATAAGTACATAGGAGAGAGTGACCTGGTGGGTCACGTGAAAAAATGCAGGGCTTTATGGCGCTCAATACTGGAAATAGAGTAGACACACAAATTTATACACACCTTGTTTCCAATCCCGAAGAATTGGTATTTAGAATTGGAGATGCGTGGGGAGACAACAATACGGGAAGAATTGAATCAGATATTTGAAATCACATTTACATTCAAATGTGAATATCCATATATATATGCAAGACTACAGGCGATTTGAACGAATATGTTCTCGGAGGTAGAGACAATGGAAGTAGTACCAGTATGCAGTGTGTACAAAACCTAGATGATTGTCCATAAGCTATTGGAGTGTTATAATGTAAAGAAGGAAGAGCACGATGAAGAGGATCCCAAGAATGTACAAATAACTGAGACAAAAGGAGCATGTGTAGTAGAAGGGCCAGATCTTGCATATGTCGCATACACAAAACCAATAAAGATGAAGAAGGTAAATATCGAGACGACAAAGAATTCTAGGTTTGCATAGATAGGAGATTGTTGGAACGATGAGACAATTGAAAAGGTTGCAGACTTATTATAGGAATATCAAGACTTATTCCCAACAACATTCTCAGAGATGAAGAGGATAGTGGGAGACTTAGGCAAGATGAAGATTCCACTGAAACCTAGAGCTAAGCCAATCCGACAGAGACCTTACAGGTTAAATCTGAGGTATAAAGAGAAGGTCAAGGATGAAATAGACAGGATGTTGGACGCAGGTATCATTGAACCAATAGACCAATCAAAGTGGATTAGCCCAATGGTGGTGCAAGACAAGAAGATAGGCGAAATTTAGATCTGCGTGGACCTAAAGAAAGTGAATGACGCATGCTTACATGATCCATTCCCAACACCATTCACAGATGAAGTACTAGAAAACTTAGGAGGTTGAGAAACTTATTCTTTTACATATGGATTCTCTCGGTACCATAAAATACAAATAGTGTAGGAGGATAGACACAAGACTACATTTGCAATGGAGTGGGGTAGTTATCAATACACAGTTATGTCATTCGGATTGAAGAATGTCCCTATGGTGATTTCTAGGGTAGTAGTGGCAGCATTCAAAAAGTTCATCCATAAATTCCTGGAAGTTTACTTGGATGACTAGACGATGTTCAATTTACTACAAGATCATATAGAAGTTCTTCGACTCATGTTAGATCGGTACAGACAATGTCAGATTTTCTTGAACTTAAAGAAGTGTATCTTTTGCGCTTCGTTTGGAATTCTACTAGGATATGTCGTATGCAAACAAGGACTATTAGCCAATCCAGCCAAGATTGCAGTAATTCTGGACTTGGAACCTTCGACATCGGTCAAACAATTGAGGGAAAAGTTGGGTCATACCAGTTATTACAGGAAATTTATCAAAGGATATGCACATATTACAACACCCATGGAAAATTTAATGAAGAAGGAAGCCAAGTTCCAATGGAATGAGGACTTCCAGAAGAGCATGGACACCTTGAAGAAGAAACTGGTATCGCACCAATTCTGATCTTTTCGGAGTGGAACAAGGAGTTCCATGTGCATGTAGTTGCGTCATCTATATAGTTAGGCACAGTACTATCACAACCTGGAGAAGGGGACATAGATCATCCAATCGATTTTGCAAGTAGGAAGTTGTTTATATCATAAAAAAATTATACAATTACAGAACATGAAGGATTGGAAATGGTCTATGTGCTACAAAAGTTCAGGCACTACTTACTGGGGTCCCACTTCAAGATGTATACAAACCATTCTACATAAAAGTACTTAGTCAACAAACCTATATTAGGAGGAAGAATTTGCATATGGCTATTTTTTTTAAGGAATATGATTTTGAGGTCATCATAAAACTAGGGAAGCTTAATGCAGGACCAGATCATCTATCACGCATATTGACAGGAGAAGATGTAGGTAATTTAGATGATAGCCTCCCAGATGCACAATTATTTGCATTAAGGATGGTGGATGATTACTTCTCGAACATTGTGGAGTTTCTAAGTATTGGCATGGCTCCCTCGGACATGACCGTTGCACAAAAGAAGCAATTGGTAGTGAAAGATGCAGATTACTAGTTGATTGTAGGGAATTTATATAAGTTAGGTGCAGATGGGATATTGAGATGTTGTGTACTAGAACGTGAAAGGACAATTATACTTGAAGAAGTGCATAATGGGATGGTTGGAGGACACTACGTAGGAAGGAAAACAACTCATAAGATTTTATGCACAGGGCTTTGGTGGCCTACACTTCACAAAGATATGAAGGAGTATTGCCAGTCCTGCGATGTATGTCAAAGAGTGGGAAAATCATCTAGGAGAGATGAAATGTCTTTAAATCCACATGTTACATTGCAAGCATTTGATAAGTGGTCCATTGACTTTGTAGGACCAATCAATCCAAAAGCAATAAGATCAGGAGCAATGGACATCATCACTGCGACATAGTACTTGAAAAGGTGGGCAGAAGTAGCATCGGTTACTAATTGTACTGCGGAGACTGCTGCGTGGTTTCTATTCGAGAATGTACTAATTGTACTAATTGTATCGGTTACTAATTGTACTAATTGTTGCATCGACTGAGGAGTTTCAGATTCATCATCAAAAGAGTACACCATATCACCCTCAGGCCAATGGCACAGTGGAATCTTTCAATAATATCTTGGAGAATGCTTTGACAAAGATCTACAATGTAGGGAGAGATGATTGGGACTTACGAGTACCTATAGTACTATGGGCTTACAAAACTACATGTAAGAAGTTGATAGGACATACACATTTTTGGTTGGTCTATCGACAGGAAGTAGTGATGCCAATGGAGTTCATTTTACCCAACCTGTGCATTGCAACAATCACTGAGCTCTCGGATATTGAGCCGATTGAGGAGAGGTTAGCACAGTTAGTACATCTTGAGGAGGATCGGTTTCTTACAGGATTTCATCAAAAAGTTTAGAAATCCAAAGAGAAGGCCTGGAACGATCGCCACATTAAACCAAATAAATGTCAAGCTGATGATTTGGTACTACTCTATGAAAACAAGTATATGCAACATCCCGAGAAGTTTTATATGCATTGGTTAGGACCTTATGTGATCCAACAAATAACCGAGACGCGTTTTGCATGGTTGGAAACCTTGAATGGAAAAGTCCTAGAAGGAATTGTGAATGGGAGTCGACTGAAACTCTATAGAGACAACCGACATTCTACGCAGTAATCTGGGTTGTGCCAGAACCCCTGTATTATAGTAGTTGTACCATAGTAGCAATAAAGACAAGGAAAACCAAATAAAAAGTAGAAAAGGGAAGCAAATCAAATAAAATTTAGATATAGGAAGAAGAAAAAAGAGTATTTTAGTACCAAGGTATCAGAACTTGCTCAGAAGGAATGATCATCGCACGCAAAAAGCACACTGCACCAAGACACAGATGAGACCAACTGCATAGGATATCGATGACACAACAAACACCCGATGCGCAGTTTGGCAATAACAACACTGTTAAGAGTCGTAAGGCATGGAAATGATAGGTAAGCTGCTGACGTGACAGGTCATAAAAGTGTCATATAAATCTTAAATGGGAAAATCCATCGGAAATCACGAACTGATCAACGATACGAGAGGAAAATCATAAGACAAATTTGGAAATAAAGGAGCATTTAGTTAACCACTTACCCACCACGATGAAAAATTGGGCAAGGTAGTTAAGGTAGGATGAGATAGGTATAATTGGTGTGAAAGCACAAAAAAAAACAAAAAGTTGGTAAACTCTAAGTCATTTGTTGCATGCAAGCAGGAGCGAACAAAGATGAACTACCAGAGCCGAGCTCATGCAACCCGCACAAACACATAAAGTTATTCCAAGTGTTCATCACACAAATAGAATGGAACCGCCAAGAGTGGGAGGGTCATTTAGCGCAGTGAAGAAATAACCGAAACAACCCATAACAGACGTGGAGGTCAAGGAGGTAGCCAGAACTTCGACTCCAGCGCCACCTACAGTTTTTCATAGAGACTATTTACACCCAAGGAAGGATGACACACCACCAATCAATGTACCAGATAATGCCAAGTATCCATTGCCGATAGCACCTAGTTCCATTTGGTGTCAATAATGATGAAGACATGCTCAGGAAGATAGCCAATTTGAAGTTTATGGACCACGATATCACAGATACACCAAAATTCCTTGAATTGGCCAAGGATCAATATTTATGCACAAAGACTGTTCCAGGCACAAGAGCAATTCTGGTAGAGCCACAGGAATGAGCGTCAGGCTTAGAGAAAGCAGGGATACTGAACTTGTTTGAAATTCCACATTTCAGAAGAAGTACACAGATTAATGATTGTGTAAAGGTGTTACTCAGTTGTGTTCATGCGGGGACAATATGGCTCAATTCCTCAATATCGATTGATACAATACTGATTGCACGTATCATAGGGTTTTTCAAAGCATGTGAAGACCCAAAACCATTGTTCAACAAAATGGGAGAGTGAGTCCTCTCTGAATCCATGAAAGAAAAATTTGACACATTTAGAGGCAAGAGGGATATGGATGTCAAGAGCATTAGCTACAAGGATGTCAGGTTTGCGACATAGGTTTTGGCCTACAAACTGTTGCGCAAATCTTGAAAAGATGAAGTACCCACTGCAATAATTTCAACAGCCGAAAAATGCAAGGAAGGCATTCGGATGAACTGGGCTACATTTTTAGTCAACCAATTTCTACAAGATTGCACAGAGGCCCAAGAGAAGGGCACTGAATTTCACTACGCATGGTTGCTCATCCTCATTGCGTTGGTCAAGTGGAAATTGTCGATGTATTAACAACATACAAACACTTTAGGTCACAACCCTTTGGCTGCTAGGTATGCCAACTTGTGGCACACAATAATCAAGAGGCGACAGAACACCAACAACGCCAAGTTTTTATAACTATTTGTAGTTCATGAATATTATAGTGGAGACCACCCTACACATATCAGAGGGAGAAATCACCGCATATAAGTATATTGCACTATTCAGAGCTGACATGCACAATCTGTATGTCTAAGCAAAAAAGGATCATGAGCGACAATGGTTACCAACCAGTTACTAGTTGACCACATAGGACGTAAAATTAATAATCAATGATTGGGAGGAAGAGTGGAAGAGCCCATCAGAAAATACAGGGTGATCAGAAGAGGATGAAGACCAAGAAAAAAGTGTGGAAGAACAAGATCAGACGAATGGTGTAGGTAATCTTCCTTTCCAATCTACAGTCCCTGAAGCAGGGCTCAAAAGGAAGGATAAGGGGCCAGAACAGGCAGGAGGAGTGTGGAAGAAAGTTAAGGCGCAGAAGAAGACCCCATTTTATATCTTAACCAATGAATATATGGATAGGATTGGGTACCAAATATTGGATACCACTGAGGAAATATGGGAGTAAGCAACAAAGAAATAAGAGGAACAACAAAATAAGGCGCAGGACCAGCTGGGGATACTTCAACAAATTCTAGAAACAACCTACATCACGTCCACATGACCAAGGATAGAAGCAGAAAGCACGCAGACGACCGTGATAGAGTTAACAAGGGATCATTGGACCTTACGGATTAAGGCAAATGCGCTAGAGTTTCTAGCGGGTGAATTGTAGGAGAAAATAAAGCCGTTGGGCCAGCTTAAAATAATTGTATCAATACTACCCATCCAAAGAGTATAGGACTTAAAAGAAAAATTGGTGCAAGAAATAAAGCACAAAGGAGACATAACAAACTGAGACTTGGATAGACTGAGGGACGAAAGAGCCCAAGTGAAAGCACAATACGATATGGCCCTTCAACAAAAGAAGGAAATTGAAGGATGAATAGAGGAAGTTATAAAGAATAACGATGGGGATGAGGTAAGGGTCACGAAAGCACTATATGAAAAGGATGAAATTGAAGCCATGGTGCAGAAGACACAAGAAGTTGTCCAGAAATTATACAAGCAAGTACCATAAGTTCCCCTGGTAATAGAAGCCACTATGGAGGAAGAACTGTTGAATATTGGTGAATTAATTAAGGGATTCCCGAAACAGATCCAGGATTTACATCTGAAGAGCACGCTCGAATGCCACCATAGGTGTGCAGAGGTAGGGTGCGGATGGCAACGACAAGAGTTTCCAAGATCAAGAAAATAGAAGATGAATGCACAAAACTTTGTGAGGAGAGTGTGCAGGTGTGGGAAGAGCTCATGGGAGACCTGAAAATGAAGGCCATAGAGGCCAAGCCAAGAGAAGCACGGGACCAGGTGCACAAGGCAGTAAAAAAGGTGGCTACACTCCCACCAGTAAAGCATATAACATCCATTTTGGCTCAATGACAAGCATATGTAGAAGTGGAGAGAATGAGGGACCAACACAAGATCCTTCAACAATGACTAGGACCGAGGCATGAAGAAACAATAAGGATCATTGGAGAATTGTCCACTATGCAAGGTAAGGTCAAACAAGCAGTGGCGGAAGCAGAGAACAAACTCAAAGACTTGACCTCGCAGGCCATAGAGGAGATAGTAACAACAAAGGTTGCATTTGTCAAAGAGGTAGAGGTCGCTAAGGTTGCCTCTCAACAATTCATTTCGGCATGGAAGAATAGGCAGTAGGCCTAAGTGGCCCGGGACAAGCCACATGTGAGTGTTGGGGGCGTGTTGGACATGCAGTTTTTGATGCAATGTTGGGAGAAAAACCTAAGTAGAAATAAAGTGCGTAGAAGGAAGAAAGTGCACAGATAGAAGAAAGCGCACAGGAGGAATACAACACATAGACAAAAGAATAAAGCAAGAGAGCAAGAGAATAAATCTCCAGAGAAGGATGATAACACAACATTCCAGAAATAACAGAACAACCGAAAAGCTGCATGAAGAGAAAAAAGCAAAAGAAAGCATCCGAAACAGCTGGTTAACTGAGCTGGCCATGCATTGTAATAGTTTTGGGATAAATAGACCAGGGTTTTAAGCCCTAGGTTTTGAAGTATAAATATGTAACGAGATGGGAGATTAGGGGGCAAGGAAAAATAGAGTATGTTGGAGTCGTGAATGTAATAGATGGTTATCAAGAAAATAGATGAATAAAGAGAGAGTTTAGAGATGATATTGTGTCTTATGGTATCTATTTGTCTAGGTGTGCTTATGAGTTATGGTTCTATGCTTCGTAGACTAGACTAGTTTATAGATGAAATGTGGCGTAATATTCATGACTGTAACTGTGAAGAATCTCTGTAATCATTAAAAATATGCTAAGCCAGGGAACCTAAAAGAAAGTAATACTAACTAGATCTGAATCACATACATAGATAGAGAAGGCACAATGACTCGAGTATCCGCCTCCCTTTCCCTTACTACTGCATAAGCCTGGTTCTTGCAACCCCAATAGATACATCGGGTGAGACTTCATCTGCACAAGTAGGTGATGTCTAAAGGGCCAATTTCTGGTGGGTTTGTTGGTCATAGTTAAACCAAACCTTGGGTCTTATAACCCGTTCACATACAAGTTAGTCCAAGAATGATTGTCTTGTTCCCTAGAATGCAATGATTCCATTGGCAGCAAGATTGTACGATGGAATACATTTCTTTTTCATAGGTGGGTTACTTACGGATGACATCTGAGAGTGTATTACTATGAGAGGCCATTGGATGACCATGCTGAGTGAGAATGGCACCAACAACATAATCAGAAGCATCAATCTCAATCTCAAATGGTTGTTGCAAATTGGGTAAGGCGAGCACCGAGGCTGAGCATAAGCGATGTTTTAGATCATCAAAATCTTTCTGTTTTGATCTGCCCCACACAAATTTTTCTTTGCAACCACCCTTGGTCACTTGGCTAAGAGCCCATGCAATATGGGAGAACCCCAATACAAATCTGTGATAGAAGTTGGTGAGGCCTAAGAAGCCCTAAATCTCGGTGAGTGTTTTTGGGGCTGGCTGGTCACGAATGGCTAGATCGACATGCACACCATGCTCATCTACAATGTATCTGAGGTATTAGACCTTGTTCATGTCGAAGGAGCATTTCTCTAAGTTAGCATATCACTTGTGTTGCTACAAAGTGTGGAGGACCTATTAAATGTGGTGCAAATTTTCTGCTCAACACTTGTTGAAGATGAGGATGTCATACATATATTAAACCACAAAGGAATTGATCAAGGATTGCAAGATGTCATCCATCAATATCATGAAAGTGGTTGGGGCATTCGTCAAGCAAAAGGGAATGACCAACCACTCGAAACGACCTTCTTTAGACTTGAATGTGGTCTTCCATACATCGGTATGTTCTATGGGGACCTAGTGGTAGCCGAACTTCAAAACAATCTTACTAAAATACTTGCCCCCTTGAGTTGGTCGAGAAGGTCATAAATTTGGGGATTTAGGTACCAAATCTTAATTGTGATTTTGTTAAAAACTATGTAATCAATACAAAGTCGCTAGGTCTCATCTTTCTTCTGTACAAGCACGATTAGGCTTGCATAGGGTGAGGATATTGGTTGAATGTGCCCTTTTTGGAGTAGCTCTTGGATCATGTGCTTCATTTCCTCATTTTCCAGGAGAGAGTGTCGATACAATGGCCCATTAAGCAAAGACATTACAAGAGTTAGCTCAATTGAATGCTTGACCTGATAGTGAAAAGGCACCCTGGTAGGTGAAGTGAAGATGTCTCGATGTTCTTCCATGACCTTGTCCACTTGATTATGTTGTGTAGATGAGCCATGTGTAGAGGCCATGGATGTGGTCATGACCTTTTGTTCACTCTAAGATCGAATCATGAAGAGGACAAATTTCCCAGAATAGGAGATAATCTTCTATTGATCAGTCTAAATTCGCTCGGAAACAGTAAGGGGTACTCCCCAATACACGGTCCCAATTAGACTATGCAACGTTTGGATTAGGAGTCCCATCCGAAATTTGGCTTGGCTGCCATTGATATTGTTTTTTGGGGTTTTGGTCGGTTATGGACCGATTTTACCAATGGAAAATGATGTTGAGTGGATATGTAATGCAAATATGTAGATGAACACTATGTATGAAATGAAAACTAATGTATTACTTATCTACTCTAACCTATCCTAGCTAGGAGCATACTAAAGTAACCGACGAGTTGAAAAATGAAATCGAATCCTTCATAAACTCTTACATAGATTGTTGGAATGGAAGCACAGAATCAGAAACAAGTGCATACAGATACATATAACCAGATTAGTCCAAATTACAACAATGCAAACATTAAAAACTCAAAAATTTCAAGGCTTAAAGACATTCAAATAAACACTTAAAACTATAGAATATCATAGATTGCATATGAGTTAATCCATAAAAAAACTAGCATTCTTATAGTCCATATGAACAACATTCAGCTTCACTAGAAATAATTCACCTTTTAGATTGTGTCACACAAAATAATTCCTTCTCCAAAAGTTGTCCCATGAGGGCTTCTCCTTATTAGCAGTTTCAACAATAAGACATGAAAACTACAAAGAAAACTCTTTAATTTTAGTTGACACAGTGTTCCCAAAATAGTTCAGAAATAGACAATGTTTGAAGAGTCAAAAGCCCCATCCAAATGGGCCTCCACTCTACTTTATACAATTTTTTAAGTAACTCCTAGGTGACTCTTTACCTTCTTCTTGAAGAAGTGGTTACAAAAATGGTTCAACTTCCTATTCCTAATTACAAGTGTATAATAAGGACAAAATTGAGGTTGGTTGAGAGAAGACAAAATACAAAACAAGTGTTGTCATCACTAAGACATTATTTTGTCTTTATTCATGAGTTTTGTCTCTGATGTATGTCATCCAAATTTCTAGTTGGTCGTATAGGGATCAGATTCTTCTATAAAATAGATTCTCCAAAGCTGCAATGTTCATGGTCATACTAACTTCCAAGGTTCTCATGTCTTTTGTCAGCGTGATCATAAAAATTTGTATCATGGTGTGGAGTTTTACATGTTGCAACAAGTGTTGAACTATGAGTTCAGTGGACATGGTAGTGTCATCTTCAACCACTGATCTCCTTTGATTTGTGTTGTCACGCACCTTGTCCACTATCTCCCTGCCACAATATTTTTTCTGAGCTTGTCTAGCTTTGGTAGTTTGTTGCTCTTGACCAATTCTTGTGCAGATTTTTGTATCCTTGAGCATATTTACAATGATTTATTAGCCTCCCTATCAGATTTTTGCTCCGCTTGTTGAAAATGGTCAAGCGCATAGAAGTATGTTTTCCTGTCTGCTTTTGATGGTCTATATAATTCTAGAGGTGCGTCGGGATTTTCAACAATCCATCTGTCAATGTCATCGATTCCTTCTCAAATGGTTTTGTTCCGTGTCAACCTTTTTTGTATCTGCTTATTATTCTCAATGATTATCACAATTGCGTCTTGAAAAAAGTGCATGTGAGCATACATGTCTATGATGTCTTCTTCTAGCTCACTTTTGAGCTTTTCAGCACTAACCTTGAAACTTTGAAGGCTTCTTTCATCAACCCTGACTTGTTGAAGCTTTTCTTCTAGCTCCTTGATATTTGCTTCCTTCTCTTCATTATGTTGGCATAATCTCTCAATGTTGTCTACATTGGCATTCATAAATGTGGAGCCGAATGTAATTGTAGCTATGAGATCTTCCCTTACATATCCCATCACAAGAACGTGTGTGACAACTAAGATAAACATTCCTTCTGTCACCGACACTTTCTTCACTTGTTCCTACATAATTAGGCTTGTCTTGATGTCATAGGTGAAGCTCCTTAAGTCAAGTACCTCACTTGGTTTGAATGGCTCCAATAGCCCAACCCTTAAACTGCCACTCAATATGTTTGTTCCTATATTTGCAGTAGACATTTCTAGTGCTATCACATAGAGTTGTGGGGGGAATCAAAAAAGTCATTTTAGTCTTTTGCTTCAAGTCATAGGTTCTTTGCAGTTCTATGTTTTCTTCCTAGAGTCATTTTTCAATATTCAGATTGTCTTTATAAACCCAAGTCAATTTAGCCCTAGTCTAGGATCTTGTGGTTGTGTCTTGGGTCGAGTTTTAGTCATAATGATAAGGAGTGTTAGTTTTCATCAATCACATCCTTCTATTCACCATCATCACCTTGACTTTTCACTTTCATAAGCCGTGTGAAGTATCTCTAGTTGTTACTCTACTCGTTCATGCTGTCAAATCGGTTTGTGGTTTGAGCATTGCCAACTCACTAGGAGAGTTTGCAGCACACTCAAAGTACCCCCTTCATTCAAAATAATCATTTACTTATGACATGAAAGGGGTTTTTATTGTTTTCAAGGTTTATCTCTAACAACTTATAGGGATCATAAATTTGGATATCCTAACTATTTCCTTGAAGCACTCAAAATCAAATTTTGGAGCAGGCGCTGTAAACTGTGATTGGTGCTTCGAACTTCGTTGCGAACTGGTTGCAGAGGATAGTTGGTGGTTAGACCACTTGTAGGCGTCCATGTGAAAATTTGAAGGTATCAACATTTGACTCCATTACCAGGTACTCTATGAAATTTTCCACCTTGCTCTAAGGTCTGGAAAGGGCTGAGTGGTTGTTTCTCTTTGTGGCGCTGCAAACTATATTGGATGAGGGTTGGAGGTTAGGCAGCTTACAAGCATCTGGGTGCAAATATGAAATTAATAGCATCAACCTCATATCCATTAGGTACTCCATGAGATTTTTTGTCTTGTTTGGAGGTCATGAAAGGAGTGTGGCCGCTTGTTTTCTCTTGGTGCTGCGAACTATCACATGTGCTACAAACTCATTGACAGAAGCGCTGCGAACTCATTTCCTGTAGCAGATGTGTCTAAAGCTTTGATCATAACTACAAAACAATGATGTGGGTTTTTTTGAAGTGTTTTGTGGAGGATAATGATAATGTCATTGAATTGCTGTCCAAATTTCAGCATGACCCAGTTTGTAATTCAAGAGATATAATTGAAACACCATTGTGATGCAAACTGGCACTGCAAACTGTTTGTTTTGCATAGTTGTTGGATATTCGCCTTGTTTGGAGGTTTCCACCTATCAAGGAAGGTTCGAATAGTATCCTAAGAGTTTTTTGGACATGAGGGACATGTCTTCCATCTCGAGATCAATCAGGATGACTTGTTTCAAAATGCATTTATCATCATAGACAAAATCTCCCCAAAATAGGAATTTGTTAGGCTTTTGTTGGAATTGTTTGTAACAAGACTCATAAATGCGGGAGGATCCTATGTAACTCCTTGGTTTCGACATCCTTAGGGTAGATAGAGATTATTCACTATAAATGAAATGGTTTTTGATGAGAAAAGGGTTGGATTCATGATCCAAGAGAGGAGAGAGTTGTAGGGGTAGTTTATCTGTGTGTGACTGTAAGCATGAGGGCATGTTATTGTTAATACACTTATGCCATTGAGGATTCATGACAATTGTCTTATCAACATGTTTTCTTTGTCTTTATTTCTCCTTCATCTCACTTGAATAAAATTGTAAACTATGAAGGTCATGGTTGCTTGTGATTAGGAGATTCATGAGCTGCAAAGGATTTGCAGAGATTGCCTTTTAATTATTGTTTTGTTCAAGTATTCGTCAGTCCAAAGACCTGACATGAGACTTTGAGCAGGCAATTTTCCTGAGGGTGATTGTTTGTAAGCCTTAGGGAATTGTTGTATTTATTCCTCTTAGTTATTGGAGACTCATGAGAGTTGTGTTATCAGAGTGTTGAATTTTGTCTTTCATTTCTTTGTCTTATTACTTGAAATAAATTGTAATCATTGAGGATCAATGTTTGCTTCTGATTTGTAGATTCATGAGCAACAAGAGATCTGCTATAGTTGCCTATAAGTCATTATTTTTATTCAAGTACCTTGCATTCATTTTTGCAGAGAGGATCCCTGCCTAGTGGATGTTTTGTTTTATGTTTTTTCTCCATTCTTTACTCATCATCATATAAGCTCGTTATCTGATGTGCAGCTCAAGTGCCTTCAATCCATAGAGTGTTTTCTCGAATCCATGCCCAATGGTATGCTACTAAGTTGTAGTTGTTTTAAATCCATGCTTGCTTCCCTATCCTTTTCCTCTCTCAGTTTGTTGATCCACTCAAACCAATTTAATCCATTTATATTTTGATGGGTACTGCGCTTACATATTAGCGGTCTAGTGTAACGTTTAGTGCTAAAATTTTTGGCATCATTTACGGGGAGAGAAGTCACACCTAGACTATTGTAGGTGTAAGCCTAATACCCATCATAATGTAAATAATAAAATCAAGTTTATGGGTTGTGGATGAGTAATAAAGATAAAGAAAAAGGGAAGCAAACTGTCTGTAGAGGCATTCCATTGGGCATGGAGTCATAACATCCTGCAGATTGAAGACATTTGAGTTGCACATGAGACAAAGCTTATATACTATCAAGGTGTAAGAGTGGAGAGGAAAAAACAATGAAGATACTCAAAGAAATTAAGAGGGTAAGGATGAAGATGAGATAGTAGTCTTAAAGGTCTAAACATTTTCTCTCTGATTCTAGTTCAGACAACAGTGGGGTGAAAATGAGGTTTAACAAGTTGATTGCAAGGCTCAACAATGATAGTAGTAGGTGATAAGATCTGAGACGATAATGAATCAATTCCATCATTCACATGATAAGATCTGAGAAGATAATGAATCAATTCCATCATTCACATGATTACATGGCAAAGAATGTTCAAGGAGGATTGAGATATAAACCTCGTTCTTCTCAATAGGTTGAGGTGAGGAGACATGATCAACATCTACAACACATGCAGAATGGAGACCTTCTTCTTCCAAGGAAGGATATACAAATGAATGTTGATGATCATCAGAGTAAACAAAGCAAAGGACAATCCTTCTTATATGTAAAGGGAAAGACAAGAATGAATTGACGAAAAAGAACAAAATTTCATGGAGAAAACTAATGAAATGATACATGGATTGTCCCTTCCGTATTTTCATCTTTTTGTCAGCAGGATCCTTCCTCCAGTGGAGTCTTGGTTTTGAGGATCCAGTAGCAACTTTATTGGAGTCATATCTTTCATATTCTCTGAAGATTTCAGATTTCATTATTTCACCGGTCTTTGTGGGTGAGTATAATTTTCTGAAGAAGTTGATATCATTGTTGTTATATTTCTGTTATTATCTATTGATCAGTGGCAGAGATGGGATTTTTTCAGTCCTAAATTTATTTGAATGGTTGCTGGGAAATTTGCATTTACTTGAGCAAGTTGCAGATCTGGTTAGAGGTAGGATAACATAAGAAATAAGCTCGCTTCCCGAGCATTTGCTTTTCTTTAGTTTGCACAGTGTGATCAGATTTGTAGTATGAGGTTTGGTTGCATCAGGTTTATTAGTTTGCTTGAATAAGTGGCAGATTTTGGTAGTGTTACAGAGGTTGGTTGCACAAATGACTCCATAGCCCATGGATAAGTCCATTGGAATTGCATGTTCTTGGCAGCTCACATGGAGCATGCCATCCCCTGTGGAGCCAAATGTTATCACATAGAGTTGTGGGGAGAATAAAAAATGTCATTTTAGTCTTTTTCTTTGAGTCATAGGTTCTTTGTAGTTCTATGTTTTCTTCCTAGAGTCATTTTTCAATATTCATATTGTCTTTATCAACCCAAGTCAATATAACCTTAGTCTAGGATCTTGTGGTTGTGTCCTGGGTCGAGTTTTAGTCATCATGACAAGGAGTGTTAATTTTCATCAGTCACATCCTTTTAATCACCATCATCACCTTAAATTTTCACTTCCATAAGCTGTGTGAAGTATCTCTAGCTATTACTTTACCCGTTCATGCCATCAAATTGGTTTGTGGATTGAGTGTTGCCAACTCACTAGGAGAGTTTGAAGCACACTCAAAGTACCCCCTTCATTCAAAATAATCATGTACTTATGACATGACAGGGGTTTTTATTGTTTTCAAGGTTTATCTGTAACAACTTATAGGGATCATAAATTTGGATATCCCAATTGTTTCCTTGAAGCATTCAAAATCAAAATTTTGAGCAAGCGCTACAAACCGTGACTGGTGTTGTGAGCTCCACTGCGAATTGTTTGTAGAGGATAGTTGGTGGTTAGACCACTTGTAGGCGTCCTTGTGCAAATCTAAAGGTATCAACATTCAACTCCAGGTTACCAAGTACTCTATGAAATTTTCCACCTTGCTTTAAGGTCTGGAAAGGGTTGAGAGGTTGTTTCTCTTTGTGGTGTCGCAAACTGATGATTGGCATTGCAAACTGTCTTGGATGAGGGTTGGAGGTTAGACATATTGCAGGCATCTGGGCACAAATATGAAATTACCAGCATCAATCTCATAGCCATCAGGTACTCCATGATCTTTTTTGTCTTGTTTGGAGGTCATGAAAGGGGTGTGGCCGCTTGTTTTCTCTTGGTGTTGTTAACTGTCACAGGCGCTACGAACTCACTGACAGAGGCGCTGCGAACTCATTTCCTGTAGTAGATGCGTCTAAATCTTTGATCATAACTCTAAAACGATGATATGGGTTTTTCTAAAATGTTTGTGGAGGATAATGATAATGTCGTTGACTTGCTGTCCAAATTTCATTCTGACCCAGTTTGTAATTCGATAGATATAATTAAAACAACAGTGCGCTGCAAACTCTTTGTTTTGCATAGTTGTTGGATATTTGCCTTGTTTGGAGGTTGCCACCTATCAAGGAAGGTTCGAATAATCTCCTAGGAGTTTGTTGGACATGAGGGACATGTGTTCCATCCTGAGATCAATCAGGATGACCTGTTTCAAAAGGCATTTATCATCATAGACAAAATCCCCAAAAAATAGGAATTTGTTAGGCTTTTGTTGGAATATTTTGTAACAAGACTCCTAAATGGGGGAGGATCCTATGCGACTCTTTGGTTTCAACCTCCTTAGGGTAGATAAAGATTATTCACTATAAATGAAAGGTTTTATTTTATGAGAAAAGGGTTGGATTCATGATCCAAGAGAGGAGAGAGTTGTAGGGGAATTTTATCTGTGTGTGAATGTAAGCCTGAGGGCATGTTATTCTTAATACATTTCTTCCATTGAGGATTCATGAAAGTTGTCTTATAATAATGTTTTATTTGTATTTATTTCTCCTTCATCTCACTTGAATAAAATTGCATACTATGAAGGTCATGGTTTCCTGTTATTAGGAGATTCATGAGTTGCAAAGGATTTGCAGAGATTGCCTTTTAATTATTGTTTTGTTCAAGTATTCGTCAGTCCAAACACCCAAGAGGAGACTTTGAGCATGCCGTTTTCTTGAGGGTAATTATTTGTAAGCCTGAGAGAATTGTTGTATTTATTCCTCTTAGCTATTGGAGACTCATGAGAGTTGTGTTATCAGAGTGTTGAATTTTGTCTTTCATTTCTTTGTCTACTTACTTGAAATAAATTGTAGTCATTGAGGATCAATGATTGCTTCTGATTTGTAGATTCATGAGAAGCAGGGGATATGCTACAGTTTCCTATAAGTCATTATTTTTATTCAAGTACCTTGCATTCATTTTTGCAGAGAGGATCCCTGCCTGGTGGATGTTTTGTTTAATGTTTTTTCTCCATTCTTTACTCATCATCATATAAGCTTGTTAGCTTATGTACATCCCAAGTGCCTTCAATCCATAGAGTGTTTTCTTGAATCCATTCCCAATGGTATGATACTGATTTATAGTTGTTTTAAATCCCAGCTTGTTTCCCTATCCTTTTCCTCACTCAGTTTTTTTGATCCACTCAAACTAATTTAATCCATTTTTATTTTGATGGGTACTAAGCTTACATATTATCAGTCTAGTGTAACTTTCAGTGCTAACATTTGGGATATATGTTTCCATTGGGTGAGTGTCACCCCCTCTATCTTCTACCTCTTTCTGTTGTCTCTCAGCGTCAGTCACTTTTTCGGCTGCCTCTTTAGCTGCCTTTTCTACTTGGTATGTTGCGACTCTTGTTGTCACTTCCTTTGTTGCTTGCTCCTTTTTTTTGACTTCTTACTCTACTGAAGATTTTGCATCCACCTCATATTTACCCCTGGCCTTGTCTGCATCAATCTTTCGCTTCTTCTTTCCTACATCATTTTTCTTTTTTAATACTCTCTCTTTGTCCCTCCTCTTTTTATCGGTCGGTCCTTCCTCTACCTCTTCTACTGAAACTGAATGTATTGAGGAGGAAGCACAGGGAGATTGCTCAAATTCCTCTTCCTTTAATTTCTTCTTGGCTTCCTCCCTAGCCTTTTATTCATCCACAATCCTTAAAATTAGCATATTTGGGTTGTTCAGATGTTCCAAGATTGACCTAGAAGTGCATCATAGTAGAATTGTTGGTCTTTGGGTTGGTTGGCCTCCTAAACTTTGATTGTAAATCAAATAGTTTCTCAAGAGTTAAAACGTTCTTCAAGATACATTTGGTTTTATCTTGTTTGCTTCCTCTCGATAGGTTTCTAACTCTTGTTGATGTGTTGCATCGTCAATTACTGCATCTTGGAAAGTGTTTGAGATAGTGAGGAAATTGATAATTTGTGCGTCACTATCGAATACTCTCCAATTTGTGACGTTTTCTAGTATAGAAGGCATGAACATCATTTAAACTGAAAAACTATCATCAGGGGGCATTAATATAGATGTGGCATTGGCCAATATATCTACATCTATATTTTGATCATGAGGTAAAGAAGTAATATTAAATGCTTATGATGAGTAAAGCAAATTCCATACCTTTTGTTGATATGCCTTTAAATGCGGATACATGTAGTTAATAGTGTCTCTTACCTGTTAGACGATGATTTCAGAGTCACCAAACACCTTAAGATATTTCACCTTGAGATCAATGGCCTTTTTAAGACCTTGAACTAAAGATTCATATTTTGTAGTGTTGTTGGTGCATTCAAACTCTAGGCAACATGATATGAACGCTTTTCATTGCACAGGATCGATTAGGACACATCCTAATCCAACTCCATCTTATGTCTTAGAGAAATCAAAGAACATGGTCCACATATCATGAATTTTGGTCTTGTTAGTTGAACTAAATCCTAAGTTAGTTAATATTGTACAAGCGTTATTATTGGTTCGCGGGCGGAGTTCAGAGTGTAACTGTGACAGTATTTCAGACGTCTGCATCTCATAACATCCACAATCAGTCTCAAAAAAGTAATTACCCAAGACAATGGGAAAAAATTATTGGTTCGTTCTTACCTTCCAATTCTGTCACTGTGTGCTTCATATGTGCCTCACTATTTACTCGAATTTGATTTTCCTTACCCTTATATGGAAACCAGGTGAGACCAATCGATAACAAAGTATCCTTGAAATTTTTCCAACTAATATTTGCATATCAGTAGCTCGTAACTCTCTCGTATATCGATAACAACAATATCTATCATTTAATGCACCCTATGATCAAATGATAGTATGATTAAGACATCCTTGAGTTCACCTTTTACCTTGACATTTGTCCTATCTAGCTGTACAATCCTGGTTCTTGTTATTTGCAGAACAATGTTTATTTTTTGGCATATAGAAAAGGGAATTATGTTAGACAATGTACCTGAATCTGCTAGACAATTATGCACGTTGAAATTACAAATTTCGTAATTGAGCAGAAAAGGTTGTACATAAGACTTTGAGAAAGCACCTATATTGGTTGTGTTTATGGCTACTTCTATTTCTACCTTGTGTATTTCTTGTGCATCATTTTTTGAAAGTATGTTTTCATTAACAACAACCTTCATTTTCTGAGTGTCATTAGGATTAAAAGCATCATATAAGAGCTCATGCTGTTGCAGTAAAGAGAATATATCAACAATGGAAATATTTTCTTTCATTTTCTTCATGTCTTCTATCACATTGTAGTCAAGGGCATGTGTGTTGGAGTCGTTTATTGTTTGATTGACTTTTGGCTCACATGTTTTGTCGTTGTTTGGTACCATGTTAAGCTTGGTGTTATTTCCAGCTGAGGCATACATACTAGGTTTATCTGTGTTGGATGGGGCAAATTTTCTCATTTTTCTATTAATTTTCCCTTGAGCTGCGTCATTTGGTTTTGGATGAGCATGGGCAGGGGTGATTTTCCCTAGAGGAATCTTCTCCTCTTTGGGGGAAGGAGTGTCAAGAACTGGACCTTTGGTGCAGAAATTGTAATTTCTTTGTGCAACGGCCTTGATAGCTGGTGTATCTTTGATAAATACTTCTTCAATCTGTTCATCATCTGATTCTGGACACCAGTGCCAAAAAGGCATGGTATATTTTAGGGGGATATCATTGGCAGTGTCAATGGGAGCTTGTGTAGGGCTTTGATTGTTTAAGCTTTGTTGATCTAACAATTGATTATCACCAGGGTCATGGAGTTGACCCACTGAGGGCAAGTTCCTTCTAATTGGTTATGTTGGTGATAAGAGAAAAAACTATCATTGTTGAAACTGTCTAGCTTAAATGCCATGCTAGGTGGTTCTGGTTGTTTTGGCATACTATCTTGTCTCTTAAAGAATGGTCAAAAAGTTCAAGGTTTGGAAGATCGCTCCCCAACATTCTTTTTAAGATATACCACTTTGTTAGAAAATTTCTTTACTAATTTAACCACATTATTGATATCCTTTGGTTCATTTTCAGGTGGTTTAGTTAACAACAAAGGTCTCTTCCCAATCGATTTGGTTTCCTTAGTATGCGAGTGGTGTTCATAGGAATATATTTATCTCTCTATTGTTTCAGCTTCATCAAAGTTAGGTGTCAAAGTGTTCTTGTTATCCCTTTTAACAAACATCCATATGGAAGGAATTAACATTGTCATATAATATTCAATTGACAAGGATTGAGCATGAGCTACGTCATGGGGAAATTTGATTAAGACATTTAGAAACCTCTGGTTAAAATATTTTACCTTTTCTTTCTTGCCCATCTTGATGGCTCCTAACTCTTCGTGCAAAGAGGTAGTCGTTTTCCTCTACCCAAATTTTCTGATAAACAACCTTTCAAAATCATCCCACTCAATTATAGAACCAGGTGGTAGGCTGAAATACCAAGTAGATGCTCTGCCTGAAAAAGTATAAGGGAAAAGACTACAAACCACTTCTTAATGCTAGACATTTAATAGGTGAGTGACTAGGGAAAAGTT
>ML851215.1:15168-26391 GCA_009831015.1 Picea engelmannii
TAATATACATCAGACACTAGGCTTAGATCCATGCTCAAGCCCCAACCATGAGCATATACTCCAGCTCTGGAGGATTGAGTGAAAAAACTCATAAATTATAAATCGCCTGAAAAGCGGCAAAATATAATTAGTAAGTGAAAAAAGTTAAAACACTCCAGAGTATAACTCACGCTTAGGACTTAAGGTGGCTAAGACCTTTTACAAATTCATCATGCCAACACCTCTTATTACAATTTTTTATGGAAATGTAGAGTAACCAGGTGGTCTTTTTTAGACCGGCTGAATTTCTGAACTTCTGAATTTTGAACAATAATGTTCAATCTTTGGCGGCTCAGCGGAAATTCACCATAGTGCAACTTTGGTGGATAACAGGGCTGACGTCACCCTTAGCAGGTTTGACGCAGCAACAATATATGTGAGCATTATTAATGATAGTTAATGCGTTGTGCTAGTTCAAGGATTGATTTTACACATTGGATGCTATTATCATTTGGTATTTATTGAAGGAGTAATATTAAGCCATAGCTTTGATTGCAATCATTGACTTCGTCAATAATTACATTTATTTATGCTCATGTATATTAAAGATAGTCATTAGTCTATGAAGTACTAACCACTGCTGCACGTTTTAGTTTTATTTGCCTTGTCTTGCAAACAGGTGCCCTTTCAGTGGAATACCTTCTCTTTGACTATCTTCTTGGCAGTAATCTATGAAGGGAAAGCTTATCTTAACCTTTGAGCCTTAAACCCTTGATCCTTTTCCTTCAACACCCCAGATTACTAGGGACATCTCCCTTGGGATTAGCCACCCTGAATAAAAAGAGCTCCCCATCAAGGTGACAGTGGGTAGGGAAGCTCCTGTTACGCCAGTTTGACTTTCCCTTTGAAGCTACTTGACCTATCCTACAAACTGAGCGATAACAGTTAACACCGGACCCGATTCATGCTATGCAATGAATGTGCTTAGACAATCCATGAGTCAGCCGAGACAGACTCACTGGATAACAGTGAAGCACGTATTGAGATATATATGAGGCAAAGTTGGATATGGCCTGAGATATACCTCCAGTGTAAACTTGAGTTTGCAGTATATGCCGATATAGATTGAGCAAAGAGTACAGTGGACCGGATGAGCACATCCAGTTGTTGTCTTACCGTGAAGTTTGCCATGATTTCCTAATGTAGCAGGAAACAAAACTATGTGGCCTTGAGTACCATAGATGCAGAGTATCTGGCATCGAATGTGAGAAGCCATATGGCTTCACAAGCTTCTGATAGATTTACTTGACCATGAGATGGATCCTATAATGATAACCACGAGCCATGTATAAAGCCCTTTGAGAACCTAGTGTTTCCTGATGGATCGAAACACGATGAGATGAAATATATTTATATCAGAGATATGATGCAGAGGAAAATAGTACACATGCAATATCTTCCTACACATGAGCAGATTGCAAACATCTTCACCAAACTAACTTGGTGAAGAATGCCTTCCTAGTTGAGAGGGAGTGTTGATGACTCCAGCCAAGACAAAGTTCAAAGTACATCCGTGTGAGACTTGGCATGATGAAGAATGCCTCCCTAGCTGAGAGGGAGTGTTGATGATTGCAGCTATGTGAGACATTCTCCAGCTTACAAACCTGTGAGATGTGGATCATTGCAACTATGTGAGACTTTCTCCAGTTTACAAACCTGAGAGAAAGCCCCTAAGTAGGGTACTTGGTTCCTACCTGAGACAAAGTTGGAACGTAGAGATGACCTCCTCCATTCAGAGAGTTGAGAAGAACTCCATATGATTCTCCAGTGGGAAAAGGCAATCTGCTGAGTTTAGACGTGCAGGTGGCTGAGCACAAGGTGAACGTGTGAAATCCCAAAGTGTTCGGTGCATCGTCATGAGAACAGAAATGAAGATGATGTATTAGCCTCCTCTGAGCAACAGAGTTGACGAGAAACTCCAGATGATTCTCCTGTGTGAGACGAAGGAAAAGAAGATCTGTTGAGTGGACATGCCTATGGACGAGCATAGGTGAACTTGTGAAGAACTGGTTCTTCAGTGTAATGCAATGAGCCAGAGATATGGACATCCCTATGGATGTGCCCCTAGTGGATGAGCACTAGTGGGTGTATAAGATCCCTTGCTATATTTTTCAAGAGTCAGACCTGCCCGTAACCCTAATTGTAATGTAAAGGGTATAGGTCGGCCCCACCTTAATGTGATTAATAATTAATGTAAAAGATAATTAATATGGAAATTATTAATTATATTTTGATTTATTGAGTTCGGCCCTATTGTGCCAATAGACACATCATTTGATTTGACAAGTCTTATATAAATAAAGGTGAATCCCCATTGAGGAAACACACTTAACATTATGTCATCTCATGATTTCAGATGTTGAGGTCTGAAATTATGAGAATTGTAGCACCCTCTTGTGTGCTAGTTTTGGTGATGGTGTGGGAGGTCTTTCTCTTGAGGAATATAGCAAAGGATTGGTTGGGTTTTCTTCCCTTGTTGAGAAGGATTTCCCAGGATACTTCTTGTGTACTTGTGCATGGATCTTCTTCTTGTGATCTTGGTTTGCTGCAGTAGTTATGGTTCAAGTAATTGTTGACAGAAAATTTAAAAGGAATACATGAGCCATAGCTCACTAAAATTCTAACACAAGCCAGGGTAATGGCTCTCGGTTACACAACTGAGAGAAAGGGGGTCTCATCACGAGCCAACCTTCTCATTTCCACAAGGTATTTGTGAATGAAATTATTGTTATCTGGACACCAAGCCAGGACAGTGGTCTTCAACTTGTTTCTTAAAACATGAAAGAAAGAAAGAATGGCAAGAAGATGGGCTTGGAAAAAGTTCATCACAAACGAAGGTGCCACACACCCTCTACAAAGGCACCCATAAATGAGATAATACGAGCCATTGTATTTCATGAGACTCATCGACCTATGAAGTCTAAACCCCTTCCACCTCATCATCCACTACATGACCTTGAAAGGCCATCCTTGGGAGCATCCCCTACTTGAGGGATTTAGTCTACCCAATAGGACTTCTATGACACCCCTCCCATACTTAAACTTGGTCAATTGTATAGGGTTTTTGAGCATTTGTTTAATTTGATGAGGTAGTTTTGATGCACATGTTTAGGTGCCTTCCTTATTAGATGTGGTTTACACTTGTCATGATATGTTTGACTTGAGATCTTTGGAGGGTGTACCCTTTTGTTTTGCAGGACCTTGCTTGGTGGTCAGTTTTGGGAGAACAATCCTAGCTTGGGCTTCCATGGGGCAAGGAGCCCACAGGTTGGATGTTGTAGGTCCGCATACCAGATCACAGAGACATGCCTTTGGAGGCTTACATGGCATCATGGAAGATCTTATCCAGGCCCTAGTACCCAAACGACTTTCCCAGGAGAGGCAAAACGTCATCTTTTGAGGGTCGACGTCATGATTGAGGGGGTTTGATGGTGATGGAGTTATTGCACATTGACACTTGGCATATTTTCATCGGAGTAGACATGGATTGACCCTAGCACTTGATGAGGAGGCTCAAGGAGCCCCAACGACCTCCATTTTCCTCTCTAATGACTTGCTCAAGTGGTCAAGACTCAAAACGTTCCCTAAAGGGGTGACATCATCTTATTTTTTGGGTTTCTATTGTGTTAAAGTGAAAATTAAATATTATTATTTGATGCAAGGGGTAAGATAAGGGTTGTTGACCCCTTATCTTATGTTTTACCCTTGCTAAGTGGACAAACTATGTTTTAAGACTTTTGTATAAATAGAGATCATGTGAATCTCATTTCATAACATAACTCTCCCATTCTGAGAAGTACTTGGCTGAAATTTTCGCTATTCTTGGGCAATATGGTGTTTCTCTCTTGTGAAAATGTCTTTTGCTGATATCTCTTGATAAATGGATGGAGCTAAGTAAGGCGCACCTCTTGGAAGCTTGTTGTCTTGATCTTGAATGGTGATTTGCTTGGTGAAACTAGGGTTTTGATCTCTCTTTCTTGGAATTGGTAAGGAAAAATCTGCATTGCTAATTGTTTCTTTCTCTTTCTTGGTTATGGTTATTGGAAACCCTAGGAGGAGTATGTTGGATACACCCTCCATTAAGCTTCATCTAATTTGCTAAAGTTAACAAGTTATTTTGCAAGGGTTGCTAGGAGGAGTACGAGTGTGTATACCCTCTTAGATTTACCCTAAGTTTGATTGGCATACCCTAGGGAGTAAAAGGGCTTACACCCCTAGGGTCTTTGTTGATCTGACTCTTTAATCCAAGACCCCATTCACCCAATTTTAAAGGCACTAATCTGAATATTGTTCCTTGGAGAAATAAAATAGTGCATTGGAAAACGTGAATTTTTGCCATATTAACTTTTTACAATCTGGGTTTTGTTTCTTGTGCCTAGAGCATCTCTTAGCCACTAGGGCATCCCCTCTAAAGGGGTATTGCTTGTTGTTGTAACAAACTTTTATCTACAGCCATTAGGGCTGCAGAAACCCTAATCAAACTTTCTTAAATAACTCTTAACTCGACAGCTGAAAATTGCTAAGATTTTTCCCATATAACCTAGTAATCATAGCGCATCTTTTGGTGGATTTTTGGCAAGTTTTGATAGTTGAATATCTTGCTGTGATAAATTGTTTGTTACAGCCATAAGGCTGATTTATATTGCTGCAGAAATTGTTTACAACAGCCTTACCTTTTATGCTAGTATCTTGGTCTTTGAATCTTGAGTTTCACTAGTGTTTAGCTAGTTTTATCTCTTGCATCTTTTACTTGATTTCTAGCACTTTTTTAGCAGCTTATTGTGCCATTTCATTGCTGATATATACTGTTAATAACTGCTGCAATTAGGGACAGCAAGTTTCACTTGCTTGTCCACTTGATATATTGCATTGTATACTTGGTTTTCCGTGTGTCTCAGGCAGGTACTATCTCTTTGCAGGTCACTCAAGATTTTGGCAACCTCAAACAACCCTCAAGACTCATCACCAAGTTCCATTTTCCATCGAGCAACCTGACCTATAGGGGCATTCGTTCATACATCACACTTTCCACCTCATTTTCCCCTAGGGTCACCGGGATTCCCCCCTTGAGGTGACCACTTCACCTCTAAAGTGACAGGAACACCTGCCTAAGGTGACAGTGGGTAGGTGCTCTCAAAGTTGTTTCCATTTGGTGGTTGGGTAGGGATTTTCCCAACCTACAACTTGTGCGATAACAAGGGTAGTTAATGCTAGTATCCACGATGTCCATAAGTTTGTTAGGTCATGCTAGCAATGCCAACTTTTCACAAGAAAACAACACCTAGCTACTTGAAAGTACTCGAAGTTCCTTTATGAGGTGATTTTTACTTTTGTGCTCAACAAGATGATTATTGATTTCTTTTAAAATTGCATAGAGATGCCTTATGCACTCCCATGTTGTAATTTCACACTTACATGCAAATATTAATCCCAATGTTTGTTTCTATTCATGCATGAAAATTCTATTCTAATTAATTTAATTAAAGAGCAATTAAAACATACCTATTTTCCATAGCATACTATATTATCTCTGAAATTGCTGAAAAATATCAAGAAGATATACTATTTGACAACAGGATATATCATATGACTTGTATTATATTTGTATTATAACGGGTTCCTTAATCTTATTACATCGAGTCATGTGATGCACATACCCGATGAGCAACCCAATAACTTCGCTCCCTCATTTCAATCAAAAGTGGAAAAGTTGGAGGAGCTTTACGCTCTAGAACACTCTTTTGCGTTCCTCTTGCTCGAGCTTCATCATCTCCTAATGTAACCACTTGCACTCCCCCAACCTACAAAAGCAAGAAGGAGACAAAGCATCATCAAAGGACTAGATCGAAAAATTCACCTTTGATGGTGAAAGACGTTAAACACAACCACAAAGTTTTATAAAAATAAGATATGAATTATGAGAAAACAACTTAGAAGATCTCTTCTCTTTGTATTTAAAGACCTTGTAATACACAATTGGTATGGCCCTAGTTAGCAAAACTATTGTAAAAGCCAACTTTAATATTTTGAATATTTAATGTACTAAAGGACACCCTACATTGGGAAAACTAGTGCAAAGACCAAACTAACAAAAATAGCACAAAGACCAAATTGATAGAATTGCACAAGGACAAGAAGAACAATTTGGAACTATAATGTAGCAAGGTCGGTTTCTCTCTAGCATCTTCTAGAATTTATACCCATGAAAAGGACATAGTTCCACACAATTTTGGGAAAACGTTTTCTTTGCATATATGAATTCCCTTTGTCATCTAGTAAAACAACCTTCTTAACTCCAAATTCTTTTATTTCAGATGTATATTTAACATCCCCAATCTATACTTCAGAAAATTGTAAAGAAACATTAGAAACACACATATTTTCTTGTTGAAAGTGAGTTTTAACCAAGAAATATTTTTCCCTTATAATCTTTATCACAAGAATTTGTCCTTCTTTCTTATAAATATGTGCATGTAACATGAACCTTAGTTCATAGCCTTGACATTAGTGACAGTAAACTACACTAGCTCTAGCTCCATTATTCATTCTGCTAACTATTGATGGCAGATCCCAAGACAGTCCTTGGATTTTATTCATTATCAAGATGCACTTGTAGTGACAACTCTCCACATTAACTTTTAATTATCAGAGTAAGCTAGCAACAAAAATCCTTAGATACTATTTACTATTTGAGGTGAGCCTGTGTAAAGTACCCACTTCTGAAAGATATAAATTCCAGCTAGAATCCATAGTGGAGCTGGTGGAAACAAAGTCAAGAATCCTCAAGAACACTCAAATTTGGGAAATGAGATCCTCCAAATACATTTTCTTCACAACTGATCATATGAGGGCAGGCTTAAGGGGTCCATGTAAGTAAATACCGTTTAATAATCATCATCAGGTGATGAAGTATGCAAAATATGCAAATTATTATTTCACAACAAGTACCAATTTTGTGTGTTACAATATCAACTTGTTGGGACAAGAGAAGCAGATACCTTCACACATAAAATTTTGAGTATTTTGGATAGAAGATGGTCATACAGAGCCTAATACCGGCAAAGTCCACACTGTGCATTGTTTTTGGTCCCACGAATGACTGACCTCATGGATAACACATGTTACATTAATTTAATCCCCCTTTCTAATATTTGGTCTTGCTGGTATTATCCAGAAATAATGTTGATTGTCTAAAAAAGGTTATATGTCCAGTAGTCATATGGATTGAAGTGAGGTCCTCTTTAAAAAGTACTTCTAGAAGTTCATCCTTCCACACACTTTATGTAAGCATTCAAGTAGGATGTTTCTCATAGGTAGCATGCAAGCTGTGATAATAATTGCAATCAGGTCTCAGCCCACTAGATGCAATAACCATAACCAGCATTCCTAAAACCTTTGTGGAAAACAGAAGTTTAAGGTAATTCTCACAAAAACATTGCTCATTGCCAAACCAAACTCTTCTCGTACTGCTTGTTTCCGCCTAATCCACACCTCGGGTCACATGGAAGAAATCTTCAATCCACTCGATGTGGCCTTGGGGGCAAGTCTCGAGTCGGGTAGCTGTCACCTGACACTCGACTCCTCCGTCTAGGCTAAATCCTAGTGAAGCCAAGGGGGGTAGTCCCTAAAAAAGAATCTAAGGCTTGAACTAAAGCTAAGCACAATTATTGTTCTAGGAATTAATATGAAACAAAAGCAAGAGAAACTATTATAGCAGCATATAACACAATAAGAGAATTGTTTATCTGAAAGATATTAGACACGTAAAGGACTTCAACATACATGATATAGATTGAAAGCAAATGCTAGTACTTGAAAGTAAATGACAATAAGCAAAATGGAAATATAGACCAGTGCCAAAAGTAAAGTATGTTGCTACGAAATGAAAGTGTTGCAAATGCTCTTGGTGAATTTTATTATTAAGGGTGATTGCTTGAATTAGTGGGTTTATTCAGTGAAGTGCCTTGATGTTGCAAGTCCACTTTGTGCATGCAAGATTGTAAGTGTGAAACGAAAATGAAAATCTGATCTAAGATTTGTTTTCTTTCACCACTATCCCTAAAATGGGTATCAGTAAGATCGCAAGGAATTCCAACGGGGAGAGAACTAATCCCAATAAATATCCCCCTGAATTCACAAGTTGATGTACCGATAGGATCTCGTATTGACCAATGGTAGTAGAATGGTTTTTCCTATTAAAACTACTCTGCACTGACCAATTCCCTTTCTGATGGACTCCCCAGATCAAGCGAAGCTCGCAAGGGGCCAGAGCATACTAAGGTTGTGTTGTTGTCCTTATACACACCTATTAACATGGAGAAGTCTCCAACCCACTTGGTGTGTCCTTGGAGGCACAAACCTAAGTCTAGACCCACTGTCACCTCTATCCCAAGCAAAATACTTTGCTTGGGTCTCTAAGTAAAAATGCAAGCAAGGAAATACAAGAAAAATAAATTGCAGCAATATTACCTCATAAATCCACAACACAATGGCTCCAAGAATACTCCAAGAGACACAAGAAATCCTCCAAAGCTTCTATTTTATTAACCAAGAAAAGATTTGTCCAATGGCACCAAGAATCATGAGAGAAAATGGGAGAGAATGAGGGAGAGATGGGAGAAATTTTGGCATAATAGAGTTATTGTGAGAATAGATGTTGAAATGAGGAGGGGGAGGCTTTCTTTTATATGAGGGAGAGAGGAGAGACCCCTCTTCGATGAATTACAAGTGTCACCCATCCAAGAGAGAGAGAACAAGTCAAGGAAGAGGCACTTTTAGGGTTTTGGTAGTGAGTTAGGGTTTGAGGGGTGAGATGTAAAGGGGGAAAACCCCTTTTGACTTGTCAAACATGAGGTTAGGCTATAGGAAGGGCGCACTTAGGGTTTTAGGCATTTTTTCACTTTAATTCTTTACTTTCCCCTAAGTTCATGAGGAAGGGGGGTGCACTTTTCACTAGGGAGACTCACTTTTGGTTGTTGGCTTGGCATGGGGGGGTCTTCTAAGTGGATTTTCACTTTTCCAACTTAGGAAATACATTAGGAATCATTTCCCCACTTTCTCTCATGATTTTAGTCACTTTTACAAAATTTGGCTTTTTTACCTTAGCCAATTAAATTGTAATGTCCCCGTTGGCCTAGGAAGCATAAGGAATGGTTTTGTTAGCGTAAATTGGTTCCCGTAGGCTAAGTCGTAGAAGTTACCTAGGGAACTCAACTTTTTCCTAGGAAATGACTTTATAGAGTGAAAAAGGGAAAAAGGGGGACATGGGTCTTAGGAAAAATAAAGTCACTTAAAAATTATAAAGTGTGCAAGCAGAAAGCGACTTTAAAAGAAAATTAAAAAGTAAAGTGAGCGGGAAATAACTCAACGAAGAAATAAAAGAGGGGAAAAGAGGAGGCACCCCTCATTCTTGCATTCACTCATTTGGAAAATAGAATTTTGAGATCTCTTGAGGAAAGAGTCTAGGGTTTTTGGAAACCCTTGTGCATTTGTTGGTTTCGGTGTTGCAACGATACACCCTAGCTGGTTTGGAGAAGAGATCATTGCAGATTTCTTCATAGCTGGTTGGTTAGAGTTTTCATCACCGGGCTGTGTTTTTATTGTTCATAGATTGGGTTATTTGAGTGGGGTGACTTGTTACTTCTAGTGGGCGATTTCTATTTGTTGAGATCGAGTTTTAGTGTGGCTGAAAAGGATTTCTAAGCAGTGAGTCAAGTTACTCTTGAGAGGATCTATTCATCCTTTGGCTGGTCGAGTTCTAGCTTGGTTGGAGGTGGTATCTTGTTACTGGGCAAGTTCACTTAGCAGCAGGGTCGTGGCACTTATAAGCAGGCTGAATTTTAATGTTTGGGGAGTCGATTTGCTTTGGGGGTTGAGGAATAACTATGCTGGGCGTTTTCTCCTCACCTAGGCGACTTGTAATCCTTACTCAATGCATTGTTGGAAGTGGGGAATAGAATATCCCATTGTTGGCTCATATATCTTTGTTGGGCGGAGTCTCATCTCCAAACTGGGCACACTTCTTGACACAGAAATCAGAAATAATTGCTTGTTGATTGAAGGTGGAACCACACTAAATGTTGGGCGCATTCTGAGGCTACAAACTGACTGTTGAGCGTGACATACCCTTGCTGGGGACAGACTGAAGCACAAATCAGATTCTTGGTCGTGGCATCTTCATGTTGGGCACACGTTTTGATCCATATCTATTGTTGAGGTTGTTCTGAATTGTTGGGGCACAGATATATTGTTGGATGGATGTATTTTGAGTGTTGGACTGCGCATTACTGCCAAAGAAACTCATGGGAATCCTTGTCCAATATCAGATATGTTATCTACAGCCTGATCTCCTTGCTATCACAGCCATTATATCAAGTTCTCAATTATTATTTGTGGTTTTCTTTTATTACTGTGTATACCCAGTGAGTTGTGGCTTCAAATATCTTGTTAAATGAGCTAATTCCTACAAGAATTAAGACAGCAGTGAAATTGTTATTCTATTTGAGAACTTGTTTTGTTTGTTTAAATGTTTGAACCAAGAAGTACATAAATATCAAAGTGGAAGGAATATTTGTACACCAAAATTGTTGTTTACAAATTGTTTGACGGAAGGTGTGAAAACAATAACTAAGAAAACGAAAATCAATGATTGGGAATATTACAGTGGTATCAGAGCATGTTCCTCTGCAGTTGTGGGCTCTAAGGGGCATTTAAAACTAGATTTATGAGACCAGAAGATAAACAGAACATTACCTACCGTAGACGTAGGGGAAGAACCCCAGATCCCCCTGGGTGGGAAGAAGAAGAAGTGGTTAGAGAAGAAGGGACAGGAGAGGCAACACCATCTATCACACCTAAGGGCAAAGGAACTATGGGGGAAGAAGATGATACCAGGATCAACAGTTTGTTCAATATCTTGAATGACTTGGCCAAGGGTCAAAAGGCCATGATGGACCTCATGGGGTAGTTTGCTAAGAATTTGTTGGAGGGCACAACAAAGTAGAACCAGAATGGTGATGGGGGTTCAAACAATGGAGAAGGCAGCCACTCACGCACTACCATGCAGAGCCACCCCCACTTGTACACCAAATCCCCCAGACCCACTATGCCTCAAATTTTGGGGAATGAGGCCTGTTATCCCCCACTTTTAGGGATAACTAGGAGATCATGTCTCGAGGCCCACAG
>ML851216.1:3293-31291 GCA_009831015.1 Picea engelmannii
AGATAAAAAACAAAAAACAAAGAAGAAAAAATAAAAAGAAAGGAAAACAAATACGAAAATCTAAAAAATTAAAAAACAAAGAAAAAAATCAATAAAACTAAAAAAAATTGAAAACTATCATTTTAATTATATACTTAAAAAAAAAATTATAAAACAAATTTACACACTTAAACAATAACAAACATAGAAAAACAAGTATTATCCTCAAAATGAGGGAAAATGCCAAATGGATTTCTTTAGGCTATATCCCAAAGTTAAAAACAAAACAAAAAACATAGAAAAAGAAAAAGAAATAAAGAAGAAAGCCTACTAAGTTAGCTCAAGGTGAATGAGCATCCTTGTTTGCTCCAATAAAATTCTCGGTGAAATCTCTAGCTAGGAGCCTCTTTAGGACCTCACTTGATGTCCCCAACGAGTTAAGACCCTAATTACTGAGTTTACCATTCACAAAATGTGAAAAAGTACTCGGTTTCGTGTGCTCTATTTCCAGAAAAAAATAAATAAATAAATAAATAAAATTAAAATTAAATATAAAAACAAAAAAAAACAAAAAAATTTAAAACTTAACAAAGAAAAAAAACCAAAAAAATTAAAAAATTAAAGTAAAATTAAAAACAAACAAACAAACAAACAAACAAACAAACAAAAAACAAAAACAAACAAATATGAAAAACAAAAAAAATTAAAACATAACAAAAAAACCAATAATATTTAAAAAAATTAAATGACGCTCCGGTGGGGTGCCCAAGCCCATCTCTATTGGATGAGTATAGATAGGAATGGAACAACTGCCAACCAAATCTAAAACTATCATTTTAATTATATGTTTTTAAATAAAAATAAAACTTCAAAAAAAATTACTTGGCGCTCATCTCTATTGAGAAGAGATGAGAGTGGGGGGCCATTATCCTAAAGTTATCATTTTAATTATATGTTTTTAAAGAAAAAAATCATAGTAACCCCTCCCAACATTAAATTAGAATGTAAACATTTTTATTCCATTATTACAAATACATAATTTATAACAAATATTTTTATTATATTTATTTAAAATATCCTTATAAAACAAAAACCAAACTACACTAAATATTATTTTAAAAATTATTTAAGTAAAAAAACTTAATACTACTCACTTTATAATTGTGGATATGAAAAACTTTTAATGCATGTATGTTTTTCTTCAAGCCCTGACATGAAAGTCTAATAAATCAATACCCTATCATGTATGGCAAGCATTTGCTACAGTTAGTTAGTTGTTGTTATCAACCAACCATTTCATTGACTTTTATTGTATTTTCATATTACAAGAGTAGTACTATTTAGATTTTTTCAATCAGAACAAGAATAATGCTTCAAATTTACAAAGATGTTTGAAGTTTATATATGTAAAGTTTAATTTTAAAAGGATATTAAAATTTTATATATGTTTTGTTTCTCATTTTCTAATCAAATCTTTATGGACATTAAAGTTTCAATATTGTGTTAAATATATTATAATTATTAGTAAAAATCAAATTAGTAATTTTAATATTGTAGTTGAAATGTATCATTATCTCTATACATTGTAATCAACTCCTCCCAATTTCATTATTTTCTACAAATTTAAAGGAAAAATAAAAATTAAATTAAATTAAAAAATAAGAAAAAATAAATTAAAAATTAAAAATTAAAAACAAATATGAAAAATTAAAAACTTAACCAAAAAAAAACCAATAAAATTTTTAAAAATTTAAATTAATTGTCTCTAAGAACTATCCCATCTCTACTTGATCAATAAAGATGGGGTTGTGACTGGATGTCTCCCCAACAACTCCATAGGCCAATTATAAAACTATCGATTTTAATTGCATGCTTTTAAAGAAAAAATAAAATTAAAATTAAAAGGATCAATAGAGATGGGGTGGGGGTTGATGTCTCCCCAACACCTCCATATCCCAGTTATAAAACTATCAATTTTAATTATTTTAATTATATGATTTTAAAGAAAAAAACAAAATTAAAAATCAAAATTTCTAAAAAGTTGTTTTTTCTAAAACAAATTTATACATTTAAATGATATTAAACATATAAAAATTATTAATAATAATAATTAAAAATTAAAAACAAATATGAAAATTAAAAACTTAACCAAAAAAACCAATAAAAAAAATTTATGGATGTTGGGGCCATGCAGAACCAAGTCTAAAACTATCATTTTTATTATATGTTTTTAAAGAAAAAAACAAAATCAAAACTTAAAATTTCTAAAACAAATTTACATACAACAAATAAATAAATAAAAATAAAAAAGAAAATTTAAAAATAAAAATAAAAATATGAAAAATTGAAAATTGAAAACTGAAAACTTAGCAAAGAAAAAAAACCAATAAAATTTAAAAACAAATAAATTACTTGGCTGGGTGCTAAAAGTTGTACAAACATTGAAAGAATTATTATGATGCTCCTAACAAATATATAGGTATAATAATTGATAGCATGGAGCCGAAAAAAACACTTTGCCACATTTTGTCCGTACACCAACAAATTCACAAGAAGCCATTTTCATTCAATTTCACTTGGTTGTATAGTTTTTAATGGGAAAATGTATCCAAGGGTTTACTTCACAACTCAAAATTTTCATAATGATGCAAATATAACCATCACCATATTTAATAATGTGCTAACTCATTGGTCTGGTAATATTCCTCAAGTTGTATATCTACAATTAGACGACACTAGTTGTGAAAAAAAAATCAGATTATGTTTGGATACCTACACATGCTTGTTGAATTGAGAATCTTTTAAAAGGTAAAAGTTGGTTTTTTCTTGTTGGACACACTCATGACCATATTGATCAAATGTTCAGTCTTTTTTCAATAACATTGAAGAGGGAAAATGTTGGAATCCTACCATCATTAATTGAATGTATTAAGAAATCATTCATTCTAGAGCCCGTTTTTCACATTTTAGAAAAAATTGTTGACATGTGAAGATTTATTCAGGGATCACATGGTCAAGAAAAGTGTTGATCTGGATTATTTTTGGAACGAAATGAAAGCATAGATATTAGGATGAAATACTCATGAAAATTGCTAGAAACGAAGAAATACATCAATACTTGATTTCTATTAATGAAATAATTGTAAAGAGACTGTAAAAATACAGAGTGTAAGACTCGTTAGAATGGTGGCAGCTTTATCTCTAAGAAGAGATGTAGCAGCTATGCTCATTCGCAAGAAGATGATTACAATGAGGCTCTGGAAGCCTTTTTATGATAAACATGAATGCCAAAACCCTAGACATTCAAATGTAAGTTTTAAACCTGTGAAGTAAAACAATGCATATAGATTCTTAAGCAAAACAGAATTTAATCAATGGCTCATACACATAGTACACAGAGATTTATACCGAAAACTCTCAACCGGAAAAAAACCTTTCTTATATTCATTATATTGAATTTCACCATTCACCATACAATATATACAATGTTTTTAGGTATTCGGTAGATACCAAAACCCTAATCTCTTAATTCGGGATTAATTTAGAAAACCGCTAAAAATAGCAAAAACCGCCCAAAGAGGGATCATCAGACGCAGTTGTCGAATCTGACGCGCCCACACACACACATGCAAAGAATATAACATATACCCAACATTCTCCCACTTGTTGTTTTCTTTGCATCCAGGTGCCCACGAGATTTTATAGTCAACAATCCAGGGCAACAATGTCCATTGTTACTCTACACCAGGAGAACTTTTTTGTGCTCACAAACTTTGTCAATGAATCTGCAACATTCGTCAAAGTGCCAACCTTTTCCAGCAACACCTTTTCTTCAACCATGTCTCTCACAAAGTGATATTGAACATCAATATGCTTTGTCTTCAAATGATAAGTTGGGTTCTTTGCTAGGAAGATTGCACTCTGACTGTCACAATCTAATCTCACTGCTTGTTGTACCAACCCAATACTTGAATACAATCTTTGTAACCATATTGCTTCCTTGCTTGCATGAGTGGTTGCCATGATTTCAGCTTCTGTAGTTGAGAGTGCCACTACAGTCTGTCTTTTGCTCATCCAATTGATTGCTCCTCCGAATAGGTTAAACACATACCCACTTGTATATCTTCTGTGATCCAGATCTCCAGCCCAGTCTGCATCAACAAAACCATGTATGTCCACCACTCTGTCTAATCCTGGTCTTCCTTGGTAGCACAATCCATAACTGGTAGTGCCATGAAGATACCCGAAGACCCTCTTTACTGTTGTCCAATGCTCCTTCCCTGGTTTTGACATATACCTGCTCAAAAATCCCACTGCATGTGCAATGTTCGGTCTAGTACAGGCCATTGCATACATCAAACTGCCAACTGCACTGGCATATGGAACATGGGACATGTCCTCTTCTTCTTCCTGTGTCTTGGGACACTGATCTGCAGATAAATTTACACCTATAGGAATAGGAACCTTGATCGGTTTAGTTACATGCATATTAAACCTCTGCAATATCGTCTCAACATATTTTCTCTTATTCAACCAGAGTTTCATGTTTGCACGATCTCTTTTAATTTCCATTCCCAGAATGAAGTTAGCAGCACCGAGATCCTTCATGTCAAATTTGGAGGATAGCTTCGATTTCACCTCTTTGATAACATTCATGTTATTTCCTACCAACAACATGTCATCAACATACAACACTACATAAATGAAGTGATTACCATCCTTCTTGGAATATACACAGTGATCAGCCATGCTTCTCACAAATCCCAATCCAAGGATGTATGTGTCAAACTTTTGGTACCGCATCCTATGTGATTGTTTCAGACCATATAATGACTTCTTTAGCTTACAGACCAACTCTTTATTTCCCTTCACTACAAAGCCTTTTGGATGCTTCATGTAGATTTCTTCTTCCATATCCCCATGTAGAAATGTTGTCTTCACATCCATCTGTTCCACTTCAAGATCAAAAGAAGCAGCAATAGATAAAAGAAATCTAATAGAAGTTAACTTAGCAACGGAAGAAAAAATCTCACCAAAGTCAATTCCCTCTACCTGGGAATAACCTTTTGCTACTAACCGAGCTTTGTATTTCTCCACTTTTCCTTCTGCATTAAACTTTTTCTTAAAAAACCATTTTCTACCAACAGATTTTCTTCCAGTTGGAAACTCAACTATATCACATGCCTCATTCTTATCCAAGGCATCCATTTCTTCAACCATGGCCTTCTTCCAGAGTTTACTATCCTCTGAATTCACTACTTCCCTGACAGTTCTGGGATCATCATCAGTAATAGATAAAGAAAAATGGAAATCAGGTGGACTATACCTTTCTGGTTTCCTTTTATCTCTCATTGATCTCCTCAATACTAGGGTATGAGGTTCTTCTTCTTATGCTTCCTCTTCTTCAGATGAATCAGATTTTACATCATCCAACTCAAGCTCTATTTTCTCAGGTTCGTCTTGCCTTGGTAGGAATACATGTTTGGACACATCTTTTACCTTTTTGAAAACAACATCTCGACTATAAACAGTATTCTTGGTTTCTGGGTTTCAAAGCCTATAACCTTTCACACCATCTTTATAACTAATAAAGATACACTTTTCATCCTTTTTATCCAGCTTACTCCTATTTTCCTTTGGAACATGTACATAAGCATCACAACCAAACACTCTAAGATGTTGAAGAGAGGGTTTCTTTCCAGACCATACCTCATGTGGAGTTTTATCATCGAATGTTGATGAAGGTGATCGATTGACCAGGTAACATGTTGTACCCACTGCCTCTGCCCATAATTCTTGTCCTAACTCGACACCATTGAGAATGCTCCTTGCTTTTTCCATCAGTGTATTGTTCATCCTTTTTGCAACTCCATTCTGCTAAGGAGTGTATGGAGTAGTCTTTTGCCTTGCTATACCACACTTCTTATAGAATTCTTTGAATTCATTTCCATATAATTATCCATCATTATTTGTTCTCAATACCTTTATTTTCTTCTCTGTCTGATTTTCTACCAGAACCTTAAACTCTTTAAATTTATCAAATACCTCAGATTTCTTTCTAAGAAAATAAATCCATGTGTTCCTTGAGAAATCATCTATGAATGAAACATAATACACAGATTTACCTAGGGATGGAACAAGAACAGGTCCAAACACATCACTGTGTATCAACTCTAATATCCCCTTTGCTCTTGTAGCACCAGATGGGAATCTTAATCGATTTTTTTTACCATATATGAAATGTTCATAGAAATCAAAATCCAGAGTGCAATTAGACATACCTTCAGCCATACCTTTACCGTGTAATGTTCGAAGGCCATTTTCTCCAATATGCCCCAGTCTTTGATGCCACAACATGGTCTTCTTTTTAGGGACAGTATTGGTCTTTTCTCCTTCATCTCTCTGCTCAGGGAAAACAGAACGGTTACACCCATTAGTATAAGTGCTTCCCAACAAATTGTACTAAGTTCCACACCAAACTCCCCTCATCAACACCATTTCCCCTCGTACCATCTTGCAAGTTCCCTTTCCCAATACAATATCCACTCCTGCATCATCCAACTTGCTTACATATATTAGTCTCCTGGCTAGTTTTGGAATGAGCAAAACCCCAGGGAGAGTTCTAATCCTTCCATATTTTAGCAACAACTTAACCCTTCCCATCCCATGATTATGGTTGTCGAGTCATCTCCTAGGAATACATCACCACCATCGTATTTTTCATATTCAGAGAACCACTCCCTGTGAGGAGTCATAAGGTATGACGCACCTGAGTCGATCAACCATACATCACGGTCTGCATGTGTACCTGTAGATGCCAAGTAAACATCACCTCCTTCTTCAGTGGAGGTTTTTGCCTTTGTGGAAGAGGTACTATTAGATCCCTTTGGTTTATCAACCTTCTTAGACTTGCAATCTTTACTATAATGCCATGTTTTACCACACTTCCAGCATTTCCTCAAAAATTTTCCTGGAGACTTAGATCTACCTATAGATTTAGATATTCCTCCCGAAGACTTACCAGGATTCCTATCTTGGGTATGACCTCTTACAAATAAAGCATCTGTGCTATTACCATCCATGCTTTTCTGCCTCATCTCTTCAGATAACAAGGATGAAACTACATCCTCGTACTTCAATGTAGATTGAGTGGTACTACCAATTGCTACAACCAGATTATCCCAAGAGTCTGGCAAAGAACATAACAAAATAATACACTTATCTTCTTCTGCAATCATAATATTAACATATACGAGTTGACTTACTGCATTATTAAAGGCATTTAGATGTTCTATCACATAATCTCCATCATCCATCCTAAGATGATACATCTTCTTTCAAAGAAACAACTTATTTACCAGGGACTTTGATTGATACAAATTCCCTAAGATATCCCATAGTTCCTTGGCTGTAGATTCTCTCGAGACATTCAACAACATCAAATCTTCCAGGCAGAGTCTAATAGTACTCCTTTCTCTTCTGTCCAACTTCTCCCAATCTTCCTTCAACATACCAATAGGTGGTGTACTAGTAGTTTGTGTAGTAGTAGGTTGTGTACCAATCATCTATGTTCTAGTAGGTTGCATACCAGTAGGATGTGTACCAGGATCCAAATCGATCCATTGTTCTTTGTCTATAAGAAGGTCCTCCATATTCATCTTCCATTGCTCAAAGTTTTTACCATTGAACTTCTCTATTTCGATTCTAGAAGAGCTCGTCATTCCTCTTTCTACACTCGAATAACCACTGCAAAATCTCCCACTAAACCCAGGTTTATCACAGACCCAAGATAAACTTGATCTATCAAGACCGAGCAAAACCCTTAGCAACAAAGGCATCCCTCTGAAGCCAAAAACAAGCTCTGATACCACATGTAAGTTTTAAACATGTGAAGTAAAGCAATGCATATAGATCCTTAAGAAAAATAGAATTTAATCAATGGCTCATACACATAGTACACAGAGATTTATATCGAAAACCATCAACCGGGGAAAACCTTTCTTATATTCATTATATCGAATTTCACCATTCACCATACAATATATACAATGTTTTTAGGTATTTGGTGGATACCAAAACCCTAATCCCTTAATCCGGGATTAATTTAGAAAACCGTTAAAAATAGAAAAATCTGTTAAAATAGCAAAAACCGCCCAAAGAGGGATCGTCAAACGCAGTTGTTGAATCTGACGCACCCACACACACACACATGCAAAGAATATAACATATACCCAACATCAAAAACCTAACCCTAGGAGATGAAATGCCAAAAGTCATGTGGGCCCCGTTTGGGTAAGTTACTACATTAACTTCCCGGGGTCGTAGCTTTTGCATGTGATCTATGTTTTAGGCACGTGATAGCCTGTTGGAAAGGTCCTTTGTGAATTACGCATTATGTCGTCAAATTCTAACTCTGTCCACAGTTTGACTGTGGTGAGTCAAAAAAAACATTGTTTAGGGCCCCAAAATGGCCCTGGAAGTACAACAAGATGTGCTTACATGAAAACATACAAAATAAGCCAATTGGATTAGGTGGGAGGCCACCAGTATCCATATGGAATATGTGTAGGGCTTAAGACAACCTCAAAAGTGTAGAACCCACAATTACAAAGAAATACAGAAGAACGTGTTTCACTAAAAACTGAAAAGAGGAGCCAGTTGGAACAGGTGGGTGGCCACCAATATCCACATGGATCAATCATGTCCCTTAGGAAGCAATGGTATCCATTGCATTGAGTGCCCATGGAAGAGGGGAAAGAATTTTCTGAATCTGGTGCTTGATGAGTTGTGTGCCTTGTTGGAGAGTTACGCTTCTTGGCTTGAGGAAGACTGTCACAAACCTGTTGTTGGAGGGGTTGAATCTGTTCCACAAACCTGTTTTTTTTGGGTTGGATAGGGCATTGTGTAGGAACCATTGTAGGTGAAGAAACAATATCTTTTGTCTCTTCGACGATCCTTTTTTGTTGGATAGAAGGTGTTGAGGTTGCAGTGGTTGAAGTGGTCTTTTGTGCATCCTTTGAACAAACTATGAAAAGGATGAATTTTGCAGTATGAGAGATTACCTGGTGTTGTTGTTTTGGTGGAGCAGTAGTCATAACTACCTCTAGTATCCTGTAGAGCTGACCTCCCAGAGTAATAATGACACTACGGAGTCGAGAATCATAGACAGCATGATGTTTCCACATATTTGGTTGGCCCAAAACAACATCACAGACATCAAGAGGGGAAATATCACACACTACCTCATCCTTGAAGGGATGGATGCCATAGGACATGCGACATTGTTGGTTGACGCAAAGATCTTGTCCCTGTTGAAGCCACCCGATGTTGTATGGTTGCGGGTGTGGTGTTGTTGACAACCCTAACTATTCGATGGCCTTAGTTGAGATGAGGTTCTTATGGTTGTCATTATCAACAATAAAATGCAACGGGGTCCCCTTCAAACACATCTGTGAATGGAAGAGACGCTCCCCCTCTTCAGGATATACTCGCTCTTCTAGCTGAATTGTTGTGGTCGTGACAATAGAAGTGGGGTATGCATCAATGATCTGTCTATTTTCAATATTTTCTGGATCGAATTCTGAATAAGGGTTCGACTCTGTGTCTTTGACCTCGACCACCAATCATTGTTTTGAGCAACATTCATCGGTGTTGTGCCAAGGGATTTTGTGGAAGTCACACCAATTCCTAATGTCATTCTTTGTCTTTACTTTACCCTTTTTGTCCTGTGTCTTGGACTAGTTGTCTAGAGGTTGTTGGTTAGGGTCGTCTTTACCGTGCTTTGGTTGTTGCATATTTGCAGACCCGAATTCCCATTTGTTCTGGTGGCTAAATTTCTACTCGATTTTGACAGCATATCGATAGGTATCTCCCAATGATGATATGTTTAGGAAATCCGTTTCGGTTTGGATGTACCTATGTAGAACCCCGTGGTATTTTAGAACCATATGTCACTCGGAGTCTTTGATACCTAGCTTGGTGCGCAAGGTATGGAAAGCATTTGTGAAATTCGTCATTGTTTGGCTCTTCTCTTGCCACAGTGTGGTCCATCTCATGTATTGGTATTCATAGTTATCAACATGATAGTACTATTCTTTGACCACATCCACAAAACAATCCCAGGTGATCTCGGCCCCATATATTCCAAATTCCTATGTGGAACTTTTCTCCCAATAAGTTTCCCACCAATTTTTGACATGGGGGAGAGCCTTGAGGAGTGTGAAGGTGATATTTTCCTTGTCATAAAGTTTTTGAACAGCGAAATAACCTTCTAATAGATTTAACTATTTTTTCTGGGGCATCTCCATCTATCTGACCTTCAAATATGGGAATATCAAAATTAACTTGTACCTTGAAGGGAGAGGTTCCTCCAAAATGGTCTATTAATGAATATGTGTCTATTGCTATCAACAGGCATTGAAGGATGTGTGCAAAATTCTCCATCATTTCATCCCTATGGCACGCGAGAGCTTGCTCAATTAACAGGTTAATAGAATCTTCTGCTTTGTCGTTTTTCTTTTCTGCCACCATCGAGGGTTTCTTGGGCGTGCGAGAGTGATTGTCCTCAAGGGAGACAAACTCGATACCCAACTAGTTATACTCGGACCTCGTCGGGGACATGCGATGAAAAAACGATCAAGAGAAGCCTGCTCTGATACCACTGATCAGGATTATTTTGGGAACGAAATGAAAGCGGAGATATTACAATGAAATATTCATGAAAATCATGAGAAATAGAGAAATACAATAATACTTGATTTATATTAATGAAATAATTGTAAAGAGACTGTAAAAATACAGAGTGTAAGACTTGCTAGAATGGTGGCAGCTTTATCTCTAAGAAGAGATGTGACGACTACGCTCATTCGCAAGAAGATGATTACAATGAGGCTCTGAAGGCCTTTTCATGATAAACATGAATTCCAAAACCCTAGACATCCAAAAACCTAACCCTAGGAGATGAAATGCCAAAATTCATGTGGGCCCCGTTTGGGTAAGTTAGTACATTAACTTCTCGGGGTCGTAACGTTTGCATACGATCTCCGTTTTAGGGGCGTGGTAGCCTGTTGGAAAGGTCTTTTTGTGAACTACACATTACACCATAAAAATTTGACTCCGTCTATAGTTTGACTGTGGCGAGCCAAAAAAACATTGTTTAGGGCCCCAAAACAACCCTAGAAGTACAATAAGATGTGTTTACATGAAAACATACAAAATAAGCCAGTTGGGTTAGCTGGGAGGCCACTAGTATCTACCTGGAAGATGTGTACGGCTTTAGACAACCCTGGAAGTGTAGAACCCACAATTACAAAGAAGTACAGAAGAATGTGTTGCACTAAAAATTGAAAAAGAGGAGCCAGTTGGAACAAGTGGGCGGCCACCAATATCCACCTGGATCAATCCTCCCCCCTTAGGAAGCAATGGTCTCCATTTCATTGAGTGCCTAGGGAAGAGGGGAAAGCATTTTCTAAATTTGACGCTTGGTGAGTTGTGTGCCTTGTTGGAGAAGTTACACTTCTTGGCTTGAGGAAGACTATCACAAACCTGTTGCTGGAGGGGTTGAATCTGTTCCACCAACCTGTTGTCTCTGTGTTGGATGGGGCATTTTGTAGGCACTATTGTAGGTGAAGAAACAATATATTTTATCTCTTCGACAATTTGTTTTTGTTGGATATAAGGTGTTGAGGCTGCAGTGGTTGTAGTGGTCTTTTGTGCATCCTTTGAACAGATTGTGAAGAGGATGAATTTTGCAATATGATAGATTACCTTGTGGTGTTGTTTTGGTGGAGCAGTAGTTGGAACTACCTATGGTATCCTGTAGAGATTACCTCCTAGAGTAATAATGATACTACGGGGTCTAGAATCATAGACAACATGACATTTCCACATATATGGTTGGCCCAAAATAACAACAGAGACATCAAGAGGGGAAATATCACACACTATCTCATCTTTGAAGGGATGGATGCCATAGGATAGGCGACACTATTGGCTAATGTGAAGATCTCGTCCCTAGTGAAGCCACCCGATGTTGTATGGCTACGGATGTGGTGTTGTCGAAAACCTCAAATGTTTAACAACCTTATCTTAGATGAGGTTCTTCTATATGTCTTTATCTACACTGTAATGCAATGGGGTCCCCTTCACCCACATATGTGAATGGAAAATACGCTCCCCTTCTCTAGGATCTATTGGTTCTTCTAGTTGAATTGTTGTGGTCGCGATAGTAACAGCGGGGTCTACATCGACGATCTATCCATTTTCAATATTTTATGGATCATATTCCTAATCAGGGTTTGGCTCCATGTCTTTGACCTTGACCACCGATGACTGTTTCGAGCGACATTCATTGGTGTTGTGCCAGGGGATTTTCTGGAACTCACACCACTTCCCAGTGTCATTCTTTGTCTTTACTTTACCCTTTTTGTCCTATGTCTTGGACTAGTTGTCTAGAGGCTATTGGTTAGGGTCATCTTTACCATGCTTTGGTTGTTGCAGATTTGCATACTCGAATTCCCATTTGTTCTGGTGCCTAAATTTTTACTCGATTTTGACACCATATCGATAGGCAGCGCCCAATGATGAGTTGTTTAGGAAATCCATTTCGGTTTGGATGTACCTATGTAGAGCCCTACGGTATTTCAGAAAGAGATGTCACTCATAGTCTTTGATACCCATCTTGGTGCACAAGGTATGGAAAGCATTTGTGAACTCCAGCACTATCTGGCTCTTCTCTTGTCGCAGTGTGGTCCATATCATGTATTGGTCTTCATAGTTATCAACATGATAGTATTGTTCTTTGACCGCATCCATAAAAAAATCCTAGGTGGGCTCGGCCCCATATATTCTAGATTCCTCTGTGGAACTTTGCTCCCAGTAAGTTTCCCACCAATGTTTGACATGGGGGAGATCCTTGAGGAGTGCGAAGGTGATCTTTTCCCCGTCGGAAAATTTTTGAATAGAGAAATAACCTTCTAATAGATTTAACCATTTTTCTAGAGCATCCACATCTATCTGACCTTCAAATATGGGAATATAAAAATTAACTTGTACCTTCAAGGGAGAGGTTCCTCCAAAATGGCCACTTGATGAAGATGTGCTTGTTTCTATCGACAGGTGTTGAAGGATGTGTGCAAAATTATTCGTCATTTCATCCCTCTGTCGCACAAGAGCTTTCTCAAGCAACATGTTAATAGAATCTTTTGCTCCACTATTTTTATTGTTTGCTGCCATCGAGGGTTTCTTTAGTGTATGAGAGTGATTGTCCTCAAGGGAGACAAACTTGAGACCCAACTGGATATACGCAGACCTTGTCGAGGACATGCACTAAAAAAATGATAAATATCAGCTTGTTTTGAAACCACTGATCCAGATTATTTTTGGAACGAAATGAAAGCAAAGATATTAAATTGAAATACTCATGAAAATTGCCAGAAACAGAGAAATACATCAATACTTGATTTCTATTAATGAAATAATTGTAAAGAGACTGTAAAAATACTGAGTGTAAGAATCGCTAGAATGGTGGCAACTTTATCTCTGAGAAGAGATGTGACGGCTACGCTCATTTGCAAGAAGATGATTACAATGAGGCTTTAAAGGCCTTTTAATGATAAACATGAATGCCAAAACCATAGACATCCAAAAACCTAACCCTGGGAGATGAAATTTCAAAATTCATGTGGGCCCCATTTGGGTAAGTTAGTACATTAACTTCCTAGGGTCGTAACTTTTGCATACAATCTATATTTTAGGCGCATGATAGCCTGTTGGAAAATTATTTTCGTGAACTACGCATTATGTCGTCAAACTCTGGCTTTGTCTATATTTTGACTGTGGTGAGACAAAAAAACACTGTTTAGGGCCCCAAAACGACCCTGGAAGTACAACAAGATGTGTTGACATGAAAACATATAAATTAAGCCAGTTGGATTAGGTGGGAGGCCACCAGTATCTACCTGGAAGATGTGTAGGGCTTCAGACAACCCCAAAAGTGTAGAACCCACAATTACAAAGAAGTACAGAAGAATGTGCACTAAAAACTAAAAAGAGGAGCCAATTGGAATAGGTGGGTGGCCACTAATATCCACCTGGATCAATCCTCCCCCCTTAGGAAGCAATGGTCTCCATTGTGTTGAGTGCCCAGGGAAGAGGGGAAATCATTTTCTGAATCTAACCCTTGGTGAGTTGTGTGCCTTATTGGAGAAGTTGTGCTTCTTGGCTTGAGGAAGACTGGAACAAACCTGTTGTTAGAGGGGTTGAATCTGTTCCACCAACCTGTTGTCTCTGGGTTGGATAGGGAATTGTGTAGGCACCATTGTAGGTGAAGAAACAATATCTTATGTCTCTTCGACAATCTGTTTTTGTTGGATAGAATGTGTTGAGGCTTCAATGGTTGTATTGGTCTTATGTGCATCCTTCGAACAGACTATCAAGAGGATGAATTTTGCAGTATGAGAGATTACCTTGTGGTGTTGTTTTGGTGGAGCAGTAGTCATAACTACCTCTGGTAACCTGTAGAGATGACCTCCCAGAGAAATAATGACACTACGGGGTCTAGACTCATAGACAACATGACATTTCCACATATATGGTTGGTCCAAAACAACATCACAGACATCAATAGGGGAAATATTACACACTACCTCATCATTGAAGGGACGGATTCCATAGGACAGACAACACTATTGGCTGACGTGAAGATCTCATCCCTAGTGAATCCACCCGATGTTGTATGGGTGTGGGTGTGGTGTTTTCGACAACCCCAACTGTTTGACAACCTTAGCTGAGATGAGGTTCTTATGGTTTTCGTTATCAACAATGAAATGCAATGGGGTCCCCTTCACCCACATATGTGAATGGAAGATATGCTCCCCCTCTTTAGGATATATTGGTTCTTCTAGCTGAATTGTTGTGGTCGTGACAATAGCAGTGGGGTCTGTGTCGATGATCTGTCTATTTTTAATATTTTTTGTATCGGATTCTGAATCAGGGTTCGACTCTATGTCTTTGACCTCGACCACCAATGACTGTTTCAAGCAACATTCATTTGTGTTGTGCCATGGGATTTTGTGGAAGTCACACCAATTCTCAGTGTCATTCTTTGTCTTTACTTTACCCTTTTTGTTCGGTGTCTTCAATTGGTTATCTAGAGGTTGTTGGTTAGGGTCGTATTTACCGTGCTTTGGTTGTTGCATATTTGCAGACCCGAATTCCCATTTGTTCTGGTGTCTAAATTTCTGCTCAATTTTGACAACATATCGATAGGCAACTCCCAATGATGAGATATTTAGGAAATCCATTTCAGTTTGGATGTACCTATGCAGAGCTCCACGGTATTTCAGAACTAGATGTTACTCAGAGTATTTGATACCCAACTTGGTGCTCAATGTATGGAAAGCATTTATGAACTCTGGCACTGTTTGGCTCTTCTCTTGTTGTAGTGTGGTCCATCTCATGTACTGGTCTTCATAGTTATCAACAGGATAGTATTGTTCTTTTACCGCATCCACAAAAAAATCCCAGGAGGGCTCGACCCCATATATTCCATATTCCTCTGTGGAACTTTGCTCCCAGTAAGTTTCCCACCAATGTTTGACATGGGGGGGAGCCTTGAGGAGTGCGAAAGTGGTTTTTTCCCTGTCGGAAAATTTTTTAATAGATAAATAACCTTCTAATAGATTTAACCATTTTTCTAGGGCATCTGCATCTATCTGACCTTCAAATATGGGAATATCAAAATTAACTTGTACCTTTAAGGGAGAGGTTCCTCCAAAATGGTCACTTGATGAAGATGTGCATGTTGCTATCAGCAGGCTTTGAAGGATGTGTGCAAAATTCTCCATCATTTCGTCCCTCTGTCGCGCGAAAGCTTGCTCAAGACACAGGTTAGTAGAATCTTTTGCTCCATCATTTTTATTTTCAGCCACCATCAAGGGTATCTTGGGCGCACAAGAGTGATTGTCCTCAAGGGAGACAAACTCGAGAGCCAACTAGATATACTCGAACCTCGTCGGGGACATGCACTGAAAAAATGATCAAGAGCAGCCTGCTCTGATACCACTAATCTGGATTATTTTTGGAATGAAATGAAAGCAGATATATTACAATGAAATACTCATGAAAATTGCCAGAAACATAGAAATACAACAATACTTGATTTCTATTAATGAAATAATTGTAAAGAGACTGCAAAAATACAGAGCGTAAGACTCTCTAGAATGGTGGTAGCTTTATCTCTCAGAAGAGATGTGACGGTTACGCTCATTCTCAAGAAGATGATTACAATGAGGCTCTTAAGGCCTTTTTATGATAAACATGATTGTCAAAACCCTAAACATCCAAAAACCTAAACCTAGGATATGAAATGCCAAAAATCATGTGAGCCCCGTTTGGGTAAGTTAGTACATTAACTTCTCGGGGTCGTAACTTTTGTATACGATATCCGTTTTAGGCGCATGATAGCCTATTGGAAATGTATTTTCATGAACTACGCATTACCTCGTCAAACTCTGATTATGTCTATAGTTTGACTGTGGCGAGCCAAAAAAACATTGTTTAGGACCCCAAAACGGCCTTGGAAGTACATCAAGATGTGCTGACATGAAAACATACAAAATAAGTCAATTGGATTAGGTGGGAGGCCACCAGTATCCTCCTGGAAGATGTGTAGGGCTTCATACAGCCCGGGAAGTGTAGAACCCACAATTACAAAGAAGTACAAAAGAACGTGTTGCACTAAAAACTGAAAAGAGGAGCCAGTTGGAATAGGTGGGTGGCCACCAATATCCACCTGGATCAAGTGTATTGAGCAACTTAATGACATTAGCTTCCAACATCAATTTTGTTTCAAAAAAATTGATGGGAAAACACTTATATGGGGCAAGAAGTATTCAACTACTGCAGAATGGGGGTCTTCATCAGGTTTAGCATTTTTTAAGTTCATTCCAAATCGTCCAATATTTGTATCAAAGTTATTATTATTACAATCAGTTGTTGAAATCCATAATGCACGAAGGCGTAATAGAGATGTAGATTATTCTGAATGCTTGGAAGAAATTTAAAAAAAAATAGTCCAATAAAGATACATATGAGTACTTTGATGTTGCTGAGTTTGCTTGATGTGAGTCTTTTTTCAATGGTCAAAGTGACATAATTTCAAACTCAACAAATGAAGATACATTTTTTAAGACTCCATTTAGTTGGCCACAAAATATGCCAAATGAATTCAAAGAAAGAAACATTGTTGAATAACAAGAATCTCAAGGTCTTATTGAGTTTTCACAAGTAGAGGAAAGAGAAATGTATATTGGTTCTAGAAGATCATGTGCATAACATGAAGCCATGGAAGACCTTTACAAGGGTTCAGTACATGATATTAAGGAGGGTTGCATGATTGCAATCTTAGCGACTGAAGATCCACATGGTTATCCATTATGGATTGTAAAGGTTATAAATATCAATAAATAAAATGAAGATGTTATAGCAATTGAAGTGCATTGGTATGCAACATGTACACATCCATTTACTGTTGTGTACAAGCCAAAGATGGTGGTTGAGAAACATGTTAGTAGAAAGATAAAAAGAAAGGGTTAAAATATAATTCATCGTCGCACTCACCTCTTAAAATTAGAGGATGCTAACATACTTGTTTACTACTTCAATTTGACAAAGAGATGAACTTTTCACTTCAGGACCACATAGATTATCAAGAGGTTGTTGCCATAAGAAATAACTGCAAGATGGGAGTCTGTTGAACCTATTCATATATCTAAAAGGGTTTTGACATATGAAATGTTGGACATACATGTAGATTCAGATGGTGCATTCATTGAAAATAGATAAGAGTATGGATCGTCTACATATTCATCCAATCATTCATATGAAGACAATGTAGATTCTGATGGTATTTCAGAATCCATGAGTCAATCTGAATAAGTGTATTAAACTTTTTATGTATTTTTTATCCATTTGATGTTTGTATGGTAATTATAAATGAGCGTTTTAACTTACATATGATCATACATGACATTATTCCTTTAGATGTAGCTTGGGTGGTTGGGAGGAATTATTTTTACCCTCCCACCCAGGTTCAAATCCTTGGGGTGACACATTGTGTCGTTAATGCCTCTATATGATGCTCTTGTTGTTGATCCCTCAATATTCTAAAAATGCTCAGCCACCTCATGTTCTCTTGCGGATTTCGGGGAGGTTTTATGTGGACGTAACGAACACCGATCTTCGGTGCCATGAACCACATGTAAAAAAAATGATCTTACATGACGTTATGAATCATTTCTATGTTTTATGAATTATATGTTTTGAAAATGAAGAGTATAACAAAATTTCTTAGCTCATATGTTTTGAATATGGACAATGTAACAATACTTTTAAGAAATAATTTATGTTTCATTCACTATAATTTGTATTGACTTTTTTTATTAAAAATATATACATATATATATATATATATATATGGAAGTGATGTTGAATTTTTAAATTCTAAGGTGACATTTCATGGCATTATATATTATCTTGTGCTTGGAGTGATAAACTAATCTTTAAAAAGTAAACATTTAAGGGTTGATTTTATGATTTTGTTTTTAGTAGTGATGATTTTTTTACACCACTTTAAAAAATGTTGCAATTTTAATCCCCCATTGAAAAGCGGGTGTTATTGACTTTATTGCAATGGTACAAATTCTTAAGGCTTATGTTTAAAAAATGTTACAGTTTTAAGTTTGGAAACAATGGGTGTTCCTGGTAGTAGTACTTTTCAATTTGATGGTTGATTTTTAAGTTTTGCTTGCAATGGTACCAATTGTTAAGGATAAGATTTGAAATGAGTTATAATTTTAACATTTATAAAAAAAAAAATTACATTAGGTAGCATAACTTTTTTATTTAGGTGTCGATTTTAAGGTTTTTCTAAGCAACTATATGAGTTTTTAAGGCCATGCTTGAAAAATGTTGTAATTTTAACCCATGCTAGAAAAAATGGTGCTACCAGTAGCACCACTTTTTTATTTGAGGGTTTATTTTCATGTTTTTTAATGTAAAATATGGGTTTTAAGGGCTAGAGTTCTTGTTTAAAGGTCAAAATTCTCGTTAAGTCGGTAACATTGTACCATGGGAAAGTAAACAATAACTATAATGTGAATAGTTAGAATGTTCTGACAAGTCTGACATACATTGTTTTCAATGCATAGTAGTGATAATATTAATAACATTCATTTGGGGAAAAAACAAAGAGACGAATCAGGAAAGAAACAAATATAATGAATCCAAGGCTATTCCATTCAGGGAATACTTGGATTAGAATTGAAATAAATCAACAAAATGAATTATTATTTGTTCTTAAGTTTTACTTGGGAAGGTCCATAGGCCCTGAGTGCTAGAACCACACTATGATAGAAAATGTGACGCCTCTCCATGAGAGGCTATGAAATAAAATTTGTTAACTTATACAGGCAAGCATCAAAAGATTTCAAATAACACATTTTTACTCTTTAAATGGGATAAGCAAAAACATAACAAATACATATTAGGAAAAATACCTCTTCCTTGGTTTGTGGAAGCTTATCATTTGCAATGTGGTTCTGACAGTAGTAGAAAAATGCTTCCAAGCATTCTTTTTCCAATTATTTTCCCACTTTCCTAGAGTGGAACAACAAAATTATCCTCCTAGCCACTAGGATCCTAGCTGACTTCCTAGCTCTAAGAAACCTTTCGGTCTCTTGGCCCTTCGTACCTGTGACTCCAAGAATAACAATGCACATATGTTCTAACCAAGATTGTCACAAGACATAATTCTTCCAAGAATAATCCAACCTCTCAACCTCCTCTCCTATTTATCAAGTTTTGATACCCCCTTCCCCAAGTCTCCTCAACCACGCTCATTATTAGCCATTAACCTCCATTATCTAGATTTTTTGGGAAAAGTTAAAATAAAACTAAAATATATATGACTTTCATAAGACAACAATAAATTAAATGCAAAGTCTTTCTTCTCATGCTAGCTTATAAATGCAATTTGACAATTTTCCTAAAATGTACATGACAACCCACCACGCTCATTTAATTCATCATATCAACCATCAATCTAAGTCAAAAAAAATATTTAATGCTACTAGATATTTTGTATGTAATATGATTTATATAGTCATTAAATCATTCAATTAAATATTTAATAATCTAGTTTAATAATTAGTATATTAATTAATTGTACTAGTGTGCATATGTAGGGTATGTGTGCCTAGCTAGCAGACACATAGCCCACACATGTACTAATAATAAACAATCACTACCTCTAGTGCATAGTTCTCGTATGATCACACCAAGACATGTAGGACAACATATGCATCATTCAATAACTTTAACTAACAAAACTACAATAATTCATCAATAATTGATCATTATACTTAAACTATAAAAAGGTAATAAAAATGATTGTTTTGGAACCAAGTGAGAAAACAAGAGTGACACATCTAATCCCCAAACAATATTCTAAACTAACATTGAAACATCCTTCCTTCCTAACCTACTTCCATCCTCCATCCTATCATTTCCTTTGTTGGATTAAGTTAGAGCATCAACTATATTAAACTTACTCCAGATAGAACCCGTAAGCAAAAGTGACATACATCTCGACCAAGCTTCTCCAGCAGGCAACTAACAGTCACCATCACACGTGTAGGGGAGCATGACTTCACATAGTCCTCCCACGACTCTAGGTTTCAAAGGATACACGGTGGGAAATACATCCACCCCTCCTAACGAAACTAGAGTCAATAAGATACTCGATGGGAAACACCTCTGCCTTTCCTGATAAAAACAGGGTCAACACCCTATATCGATCCATATTGTACAACTACTACTCTTAGAGTCATGTCATCAAACAATCACACTGGGAAAGTTGTGTGTTGTGTTAAAACCACACTTACCATAGATCATAGCAATATTTGAAATCATAAGTACAACTTATAGCATATGCTATCTTTTTTATGTCTACGACATCCAAGTTACCTCACCATTACAATCATTTGGTTATTACATAACTTGTTGACCTATAGGTTAGTTCACCAATACTCATATCCATGCAGATACATCACAAATTTGATATGTTCATCCATATTTGTATTGATATTCAAATTGTAAATGTGTTCTTATTTACAACATGCCTTACATCTATTATACATCCACAACATAATTTTGAACTAGTGTCCATTGTACTAAAATTCCACATTTAAATTTGCATGTTTAACCAAATCACATAACGATCATCATCATGAACATATAACATTAAAAGTAATATTATGCAACACATAAATAAGTCTATATGTACACCTCTCACATGTCTATATCAACATTATTGAGTCCAAATAGTTATTAAGCAATGAATTACTAAGATGACAAAAATCAATGTTCTAACTACATAAGGCCAAAATATGGAGCATTACGCACAATACAATATAGGAGTGGAGTCATGGCACAAGTTCAAAAGGGATTATAAATAATTGAATGTATAATTCATATTAACTTTCAAAACATGATATGGATCCTCAACTTGGCATCAACGAGCAATGATTTTATGCATTTTCTTTCAATGTGAAAAATAGTGTCATAGGGTAGTTTTGAAGGAAAACTACATGCATTTAGAGACTTATCGAGGAAATGTAAGAAATGGACTACATGCCCAAAATAGAAATTTACAAAACAATGGAGACATTTTTCTTATATCATGCATTTGAAATATTTTGCATGCATTTTTGTTAGGCTTCACAAACTTTGCACATTGTGTAAAAAGAGGGCAGAATTTGAGCATTTTTGTACAATAACAACTTTTAAGGCTTAAATTGGAAATATGGAAACGTAGAAAGGTGGGGAATGAAAAAATACATATTCTCCAATTTGAATAACTCAATTTGGCTAAGGAATAAAGTATAGGCATGCATTTTAGTGAAGACAATTTTATTCAATTTCAATGAAAAATACAAAAATGGTTGCTTCTTAAGATTTTTGGATATAGACTTTGTGAGAAGTTGGAAACATCCGCCATCAGGAAGACAATAGATAAGGACATCCAAAAAGGGGAGAGAGTTATTTTTTTTTATTTCTATAGTGAATTGAATGTGAGGGGAAATTGTATTAAGAAGGGTGAGGAAAGAGGTTAGGGAGGACTAACCATGAGGCTAGACAATGAAAGTGTCATCAACAAATCTAAACCAACACTTAGGTTTGAGGTGAAAGATGTTGTGGGATAGAGTCTCAAAATGTTCCATTAAAGTGTTGGAAACTACTGGAAATACTAACGATCCCATAGCAGTACCTCCAGTTTGTTCATAGCATGTTCCTTAAAAGGTGAAGAAAGTAGAGGTGAGGCAAATTTTGATGAGGTTCAGGGTTTCAAAGTCCACTAGTTTGGAGATCAGGTCAAGGGATTCAGGGACAGGAATTTCGGTGAATAGAAATACAACATCAAAACTAACCATTATATCGTATTCATCAATATGAAGACCCCTTGTTTTGTGAATAAAAATAGTGGAGTCTTTAATGAAGGAAGAGGTTTTCCCGGTGAAAGACTTGAGTTCGTCGGCAAGAAATTGGGACAGGGCATGAGTGGGAGTACCTATAACACTTACTACAGGTTTGAGGGGAATTTCCTTGTTGTGAATTTTAGGTTGTCCATACATTCTAGGGGTTTTAGGGTTGAGGGGGATAAGACATTGACTAGGAAAATTATATGCCAACAAAATGAAGCGGATTTAGGAATTTTGATTTATAAGGTTTGTCATAAACATAGAAATCATAGACACAATATATCTTTTTTTTTCAAAAAGACACTTGTATGAAACTTGGCATGCATTTTTTTGAGCCCACACACATATTTTTGTAGCATGTTTTAACAATGGACTTGGATTTTTTAGAAATTAATGCAAAGTATACATCCTTAGTAATTTTTTGTAAATACTAGGAATATCAAAAGTTATAATTTTAATTTTAAAAGATAGGCTAGTTGAAATCCCAAAATTCAATGAGCACAAGCATAAATATGATGTTTCTAAATGAACAAAGGACATTTGGCTCTCCTTTTGATTTGGATTTTTGTAGATTTTGTTGTTGTGGGATCCAGAGACCCATGCATAGGCCCTGTGAAAGTGATGAGGCTCGAGAGAATTGGTCATTAACTCAATAAAGTTTCAAAGCTTGTTGTTGAAGGTCTTTGATGTAATTTGTTTGTGATAATAGACTGTGTATGTGAATTGTCTATTTAAATTAATGAAATTACAATTTTTGTGGTTTGTTATGAGCATACATGGCAAAAAACGATATCCTACATGCATTTGAATTCAATCATAGGTGCAAGAGACTTACAAGTACTTCAATATTTGGGCATGCTACTTGTCTTAGGCTTGCATTTTTTAAGCTATTGACATGCATTTTCATGAATTGTGAAAATAAGGACAATTTTTTTTCAAGCACAATAAAATGTAGGAGTGAAATCATGGCACAAGGTCAAAAGGGATTATAAATAACTGAATGTAGAATTCAAATCAACTTTCATAACATGATTTGGATCCTCAACTTGGCCTTGATGGACATTTAAGCAATGATTGTGTGCATTTTCTTTCAATGTGAAAAACATTGTCATAAGGTAGCTTTGAAGGCAAATTGCATGCATTTAGAGATGAGTTAAGGAAATGTACAACAAGGTCTGTGTGCCCAACATAGAAAATTACAGAAAAATTAGGATATTTTCCTTATATCATGCATGTGACAGATTTAACACATGTTTTTGTTAGGATTCATATACTTTGCACATTGTGTAAAAAGAAAATTTTAGTATTTTTTCACAATAATAGCTTTTAAGACTCAATTGAAAATATGGAAATGTAGGAAGGTGGGAAATGAAAAAATGCATAATCTCCAATTTGAATAACTCAATTTGGCCAATAAAGCACAATAATTTTAGTAAAACATGACAATTTCTTCAATTTCTTCAATTTCAATAAATAAATAAAAAGTTGTTGACTTGGCAGATTATATGCCGGCAAAATGAGGTGAATTTGGGAATTCTGATATATGGGTTTTGTCAGAAATGCAATAATATACAGACATCAAGAATCACTTTTTCAAAATGGCACGTGTAAGAACCTTGGAATGCTTTTTTCTAATCACATTCAAGTTGCATTATTGATTGGATTGCTTATGCAAGGTAGGGCATGCATTTTATGTTTATTTTCTCCTGTTAGCAGCATCGGGCAGTAATTCTCCCAGATTGGTCATGCTGATTTGACCAAGGGAGGATGATACATTCACTCACGGGGCCATGCTGATTTGGCTAGTGGTGAATGACCCAGGTGTAGCCTCTCTCCTATTTGTCATGTTGATTTGACTAGGAGTGATAGAGACTCGAGATGCTCTCACATTGTCTGCTTGAGGATGGAGCGATCTAATTTTTATAGGGCAAGTTTGACTTGTTTACAAGTCTAGTCTAATCTTGAAGATGTAGGCTCAAGAGACCTCTTGTCATGAGGGGATTCTCAGTGGGTTTACTCAACATTAGAGTTCTATATTAATTATACGTGCATGTGAGGAGAAGGTAAATCAACATGGCTCATGGACAACTTTTCTAGCAATAAATACCAAGGAGAAGTAAAAGTTGGCCCTGCAAGTGAAGAAGAAGCATTGAAGAAGCCCATAGTAATTATTGTGGACAAAAGAAGAAGTCGTCCCCACAAGTAAAAATAAGGTGACTTGTTTAGTATAAATAAGGTATCTTGGTTCTCATGTGTTAATCATCACTTCACAACTGCTCTTCTCTCCTACAATTCGTTGTCCGAGAAGAAGTTCATTGTTCAAGAAGGGGAGGCACAATTTCAACAAGGACCATCTTTGGCTAGGGTTTTATATCTTTTGTTGGATGAACTATCTTGTCCAGGTTATATTTCTTTCAAGGGCACACTTATCCAAGTGCTAGGGTTTCTTCATATTGATGATATAGTTGTAATATTGGATTTATTTCTTCTAGAGAAAAGTTGTTGGGTTTTATCCCAAGGTTGGGTTTCTCGGGATAAAATATTTGTGTCTATTGTGCATGGATAACTTTCTATGATTCTATTATTTCCATTGGATAGTTTTTTGGTTGAGATTTTCAGTGTGTAATTATTCTATGATAACAATGATATTAAAATTTTGTTTGAAATCATAAGGAAGTAATCATCAGATCTGGAATTTGTTAAAATTCAACATGGTATCAGGGCCTTGTTGAAATCTGCCATTGCGCAGTATATCTGAAATTTCTCTGGAAATCGTTGGAAATTTATTGGAAAACATTGGGACTAATTTTTCTTCAGATATACTTGCCTTACCTTAGCGCATCTTTTGGTGCTCTCAGTTTGACTTTTGATCAAGGTTGAAATTTTAGGGTTTCAGGCTTGTTGACAATGGTGACCAGTCTCAGAGTAGAAGACATGCTAGATGGTGCTTCAAATTTCAGATCCTGGAAGACCAGGATACTCCTCATCTTGGATTAAAATGAGATTCATAATTATGTAAGAGAAGTTGTCTTAGAACTAGAAAGTGATGAAGAGAAATCTAGACATAAGAAGAATGAAGCAAAGGCGAAAAGGATCTTTATAGATTCGTAAAAGCTCATTTGATTCCACACATTGTTGAGTTTAAGACTGCCAAGGAAATGTTTGATGCCTTGGTGGAATTGTTCAAGAGTAAGAAAACTAACATGAAATTAGCTTTGAGGAATCAACTCCATATTATCATGATGACCAATTCAGATTTAGTTGCCACTTATTTCATGAAGGTCTCCCAGTTGAGAGATCAACTTAATACCATTGGAGACACCATTGATCATGCAAAACTTTTTACCATGACTCTTAATGGGTTTCCTTCTTCATGGGAGTCATCTTTTCAGAGCATTTGTGGGTGAGAGAAGTTGCCCAAGCTTGATAGACTATGGACTGATTGTGTCCAAAAGGAGACCAAAGTATTTTCCAAGGGAATCTTGTAGAGACCTTGAGATGAAGGAACTCAATCTCTTGCAGCTCATGCAAGAAAAGGAAAAGGTAAAAGAAATTTTGGAAAGAAAAATACAGGTGGCAGATCAACTTCAGTTCAAGAATAGAAGAATAAGGATCTTTCAAAGATCAAGTGCTACAATTGTCACACTTTTGGTCACTATGCTTCTCAGTGTCCTTAGAAGAAAGGGAAGGGAAAGTAGCATGCATCAACAACCGATGTTGATGAGCATCCACCACAGAAGAAGACAAAGGAATCTAAACTTGATAAGATTGTAGATGAACTTCGAAATGAATATTTCTTTGTCTCCGCTCTTACAAGCACTATTATAGATAGTCCTGATACATGGTTGGTAGATAGTGGTTCTTCTAGGCACATGAAAAGTTACCAAGATTCTCTCATAGATTTAACAAAGAAGGAATTAGCATTAAAGGTGGAACTTGGAGACAATGCCAAGTATGCAGTAAAAGGAGTTGGAGTGGCATCGTTTCATCTAGAGTCTAGAGATTATCTACACATGAGAGACGTATTGTTTGTACCAGGATTAAGGAAGAACTTGCTCTCTATCTCAGCATTGGAGGATAGAGGTTACATAGTTTCATTTGTATATGGTCGAGTTCTTGTATGGCCTAAGGGATCGAGCACAGACTCAACATGAGTGATTGGTGTTCAAGAGGGAGGAATGTATAGATTTTCAGGGCGTCCATCCTAGGCATTGGTACATGACAATATCATTTCATGTGAGTTATGGCATTGGATATTTTCTCACCTGCATTACAGGGCTTTTCCAGGATTAAGGAGAATGGTTATAGGTATTCCATAGCTCCAGGCATAGCATGAGGGTGTTTTCATGGGATGTACACTTGGTAAGAATACCAAGAGACTATATCCGAGTAGTGATAGTAGATATAAAGGGATCTTGGATCTAGTGCATTCATATGTATGTGAACTTATGTCAATATCATATTTGGGTGGCTTCTTGTACTATGTGACATTCATTGATGATTTCCCATGGAAGACTGGGATCTACTTCATGAAGACCAAGGATGAATTCTTCAACAGGTTCCAGGAGTTCAAGTCTCAGGAAAAGAACTTGACATGGAATAATATCAAGGTTTTAAGGTCAGATAATGAAAGAGAGTATACTTCCAATGAATTCAGTGATTTCTGTAAGGAAGCAGGGATCAAGAGGGAGTTTATAGTTCCTTACAACCCTCAACAAAATGGGGTTATGGAAAGGAAGAATAGGTCCATTGTAGAGGTCGTCAAGGAAATTATTCATGATCGGAATCTACCCATGTTCTTATGGGTATAGGCTTCCAACACAACAATTTATGTTCAAAACAAAAGTCCTCATCGGATATTGGGAGATAAGACTCTTGAGGAGGCATTCACAGGAATGATAAGCCAAAGGTTAGCCATTTGAGCATATTTGGTTGTCCAGTGTACATCCATGTGCCCAAGGAGAAGAGGATGAAGTTAGAACCTTCTGGAAAGAAGGGTAATTTTTTGGGATAGAACGAGACTTTGAAGGCCTATAGGATATACATTCCAGGACAACGTCAAATTGAGGTTATTCATGATGTTGCTTTTGGTGAAGATGTAGCCTTTGGGAAGTCTAGAGAATCTCATATGGATATTGATAGTGAGGAGCAGGAGGATCTGAAGGATGGTGGTACAGATCCCTCTAGTCTAGTTGTTCATCCTTTAGACTATCAAGAAGAGTCAGTAGAGCTAGTGGATCTACCTAGAGATGTTGCACTAATTAGGAAGAGGCCATCATGGCTTCATGACACTTTCCAGGATGAAAAGGAGAATGCAACTCCCAGTGGTACTTTTAGAGAGAGTAAACGACCTAATAGGTTCTCGAGTTATATGGCATTGATGAGTCACATCATTGATTCCAAACCTTTCAATTATGAGGAGACAACAGGCCTGCAGGTTTGGAAGGATTCCATGATGGAAGAGTATCAATCCATCATGAA
>ML851217.1:0-24053 GCA_009831015.1 Picea engelmannii
AGTCGATAATTAATTGCAAACTGATATGCAGAAAACTTGAAACAAAAGTTTGATATATTGAAAGCGAAAGTTGTTACGAGACATCAACTTTCATCTCAGTATGAATCATAAATCCATAGTCTGGTTCTCTCCACAGTGATGATGATGGTTTTTACAAAAAATAACAAGTATTTAAAGACTTCCCATAGGGTAAAACATCCCTGTGGGTATTATCAAAACAATTTACAAAAAAACTGGGGATAATCTCCCAAGTCTGACTAAAACTAACAAGATATAATAAAACTGTATCACAAAAACATCTCTCAAACTGCTACAGCATGCCCCATTGATCATTGTAATTCATATGCACCTGAAAGGGGACAAAAATAGACAAGATTAGAGGATATTTTATTGATAAAATTGACAAAAATCTAATTTTTAAGACTAGCTACAGAATCTGGCGATTCTGTAGCTGGTCTAATTTGAGCGCAGAATCATTTTAAAATCAATCCAAAACTTAAAGAGTTATATTCAAACTATTAAACAAATATTTAATTGCTAATTGGAAACCAAACGAACCACAACAAATCAAAACTTGTATGCTAATTTGAAACAAATGAAATTGTAATTGAATTAATCAATTGATAACAGGATATGTGGGATTTGTCAAACATTTGTTATTGCCAATTAGGAGCAAATAGAATCGATTGATAGTTGGGGAACCAACGAAATCATCACTTGAATCAATTTCAAAATAGACTATTAGCCAAGTTTTTCATACGAATTCAACAGAGATAAAATATGTCAATCTGAGTTTGACAAAATCTTTTTTTTTGAAAATCAAAACTAACAAAGCAACATCAAATCTATTTTTGATACCAATCCAACTCATACAAGTAATCATACTAACTCAAGACACGCAACAATCATTTGCAAATCAAATCAAATAGGAACAAATCGAAACAGTTTGGAGCCGACACAATCGTTATGCAAAATCGTATCAATCGCCACAAGATTTTAGCAAATCAATCTTTTATATAGGTCGAATGAAATCATAATCCAAACGCGAAAACTAAAAATAATCGCTTCTAGTAAATCAAAGTCAACAGGATTGTTTAGAAACAAACAAAACTTAACCGAAATCAAACCTCAATCGACTATCCATACAAAATTATTTCAAAAAGAAATCCAAACAAAATAAAAAACAAATCAATCATTTATACTAAACTGAGAATAATAAAATCTCATTAACTAAATCATAACTGTGTATGAATTTAGCAAACAAATTTCCCACTCATGATTCATAACAAAATTGTTCTGGTAAAATGAAAGCAACATAATCATTTTGAATCCAAACGAACAGAGCTATTGAAAGCAAATCCAATCGGTTATATTGATCCAAACCAACTCATAAAACGAAATTAATATTGAAATTCATACCTGAACAATAAGAAAAGGCTTCGATCATGATAACTTGGAATTGACGAAGGCCGTTGCGGCTTCGATGTTCCCGAAGACAATTGAACCAGTGGTTTTTTGTTTCTTGTCATTATCTTGAAGCCTGTCTCTTTCTTTTGACAACACTGTAACTTGTTTCTCTAGCGATTTGATCTTTGATTGCAACAAGGGAATGTCAGTATAATAACGCTCTAGCCAAGCATTACATTGGATGCATGATGGTTTCTCGGGCTTTGGCATCACAGGCGATGGTTTGTTCATATTACCAGGGGTTTCCTTGTTTAGCTTGATTCCCAGGTAGTTAGGATTGTTTTTGAGGTACGGGGGTAAGTTAGAGACATATTCATAGGGTTCTTTAGAGCATAGGCCATGATAATAGGGATACTCCTCAGCAAGGAAACGCTCAATATCGGAATCAGAGTCCTCGTTCAACACTATGGGATTTTGGTCGATGTTCTGTTTAGGCTTGTTCCGGGCAAATATCGATATCAATCGAGCATTTTTCTTCCCTTTACTATTGACAACATTGTCACCTCTGCCTTTCTTACTCATCGACTTCTTGACAGCCTTAGTCTTGTCTTTTGTACATGGTTTGGTTATGATGTCGGGTAGGTCGATGTCAGGGAAAACTGGGGGTTTGATAGGGGGTAGAAGGATATGATATGGCACGGATGGCTCAACCATAGTTTCACTTACCATAGCCTTGTCGATTTGAGAAGACTCTGGATTAGCAAAGCCATTTCTAGATAGAAAGACTTGCCAATTATCGCCATGAAGGCTCAAATGGTGGACGACAATGAGTTTAATTAAGCCATGATGAAAAAGGCTTCTTTCAGCCTTCTCACGTTTGAATCTCTTCGAAATCTTGTAAATACTACGCAAGAAGTAATGCGACATGTTCAAAGGATAGCCCATGAAATTTATCAATAACCGGAGGTGATACAGAAATACCAAGCCATACCGACCTTCACAGGTCACGAACTGTTTAAAAATTACCAAAAGATCGTGCCACCTGGGTTTGAGGGTAGAAATAGGCATACCTTTATAATAGGACACAACTTTTCGTGATACGAATAGTAATGGCCACGACACCTCGTCGACTTTGGAGTTTTTGAACCACCTTTGGCATGTAGCTGCTAGTCCTGTAGTAGAGCTTATGATTCTTCATTCAACTCGAGCTGTATGTCACCGGCTTTAGCCCTACACCCATCAAAGGTGAGGGCGAATTTTTGGGCAACCGAAAGGTTGAAACCTTCGAACCTCTGTATAAAAACCAACCAACCACCATTTTCTAAATACTTACGAGAATTATCGAATAGTAACAGAGTTTGGCTACTGTTTGTCTCTATGCGCACCACCGGTGCCATAGACAGGAGCACACGGTGAGTAGGGTTCTAGGGCTAGGGTTTGAACAGAGTATACGCAGGGGAAAAACGCTCACAGGCTTACCCGAAAACACCAGGGGTGACCCGGGATAGGGGGAAAACATTAATGACCGAATGTACGAAGGTGGTGGAGCTAGTTCAACCCATGCAAAACAGTCATTTCCCACAGTACAACCACCGACGCATATAACGATTCAAATATTACTATTTCATATGTTAAAAACCATGCCATTCAATCAATCAAATGAAATCTATGGTAAGTCGACCAAACACTTGCGCAAGCAATAGTTTTAAAACCAAAATAATGATTCGAAATCAACACCAAGGGTTCGATCATATGAAATATGTGTTGTATGAAATGATCATACCAAGGGTATAACCACAACGTCAATGTGTTTTCATGAAAACAATGTGTCAAGGTAATCGATGAAAGACTATATAAATCAAACCACCAATGCATCACAAACTCGATCAAACATCAAGCCACCAATAAATCAATGATTGAATCATGATCTCAAAAAATCATATTAACAATTAAATAATGCCAAATGAATAAGGATCTTGGAGTCTTGTCAACTATATAATCATAATTAAATTGAAATAGAATGGACATATCGACAAGAACGATCACAACAATCCAGTGATGATTTTAATATGACTTCGAAATCAAAGTTTTCACGCTTGCAGTCGTGAAAACAAGAACAAGGGCAAGTGGGAAAACGCATGAAAAAATAGTGTCGTTTTATTGCAAAGGTTGCGACGGAAATCAAGGTTTGCAAAACACTGGTGTAGGCAGCTTATAAGGACAGCATAAAAATGCGAATTGGCTGCCAACATGTCAGTAGTACATCATCATGACACATGGAAGATGATGTCAGCATGTCTTCAACTTGTTGATGTGGTAGCACCAAAGGTTGACACATGTCATGCAGATTTGGCATTTTCAGGGTTGAGTTGGCATAGTACATAATTGACACGTGGACTGTACGGATGATGACATGGAATTCTATACGATGACATGGCCTGGTGAGAAATTATGTCATGGAAGTACGAATGACATGTTGGTAGTGACATGGAAATAGGTGGCAGGCTTCGGGTTGGACACGTGGAAATACGAGCTGACTATGTAGCTGAGTTGGCGGCTGATTGGGTTGGTGAATGTGCAACTAACAGGGTTGTATGAGCTATTCAAAGCATGACACATGGTCCAATCAAAAGGTCCCACATGGAACCCTAGATGAAGCCAATAAGGTTTGGGTCAAATTTTTTTTTCACTCCATCGTGCTCGAACCCCCGACCTCCAGGCTTGGAGACAACTTTAGCGGTGTGCGCTAACCACTCAGGCGCTTTTGTTTCTTGTAAACATAAGTGGAACATAATAGTTTTATTATGGGTTGATATGGAGTATGGGGGATAAGCACATGATCTATGGGACTATCCCTTCGACCAAGGCACGTGACTAGAAACCAATTCAATAAGAGTGTGGGTGCCATATGGACCATAATGCGACCACATGGGCCCATACGACATGGAGCTAATGAAAAAAAGGGGGGCGACGACCTAAAGATCAGCCATAGGGATGCTTCCAACTTCGTAGGAGCTCGAAGGAAGGGGGAGCATGCATAAATTTGGTCAAAAAGTGGTTTTTAAACTTTATAATTGGATTTTTAATGATTTTTGGGTTGTTTTAATGGGATTTTGACCATTTTTTGAAGGATCTTGAGCCCAAATTGAGGCTAGATCTTGGGGAGAAGTTGGGACCTAATTCCCAACTCAAATTTTATTTAAACCAATCCTTTTTGGAAGTTTATAACATAATAATAATTCCAATTTTTGAAGTCCAAGACATTTTATGTAGGGAAGCAAGGAGAGTAGCTGATCTTTGGAGGCCATTTCTCGGAGTTCTACTCCACTTTTTTCAGTGTTGTCTATTGCATTGAGTTTCTGAGATAGATAAGAACATTGTTGTGTCAGTCATAAAACAAATTGATGTAATTTTGATGCATTGAATATTAATAAGAAATCCTCCCCACTGAAGATATGCCCAAAGACGTCGACAACTTAGTCGAACTCCGTTAAGAAGTTTTGGTGTTATGGTTTGTTGGTCCTAATGATCATTTCTATTATGTATTATTTATGATGGTTGAAACATTTTTTCATTTCTTCTTGTCTTTAATTTCTAAATGGTAAATCAACTCTTGCAAAATACTTAACCAAGTCATTTAAAATTTGATTTCAGATCAATTACAGAGGAATGTGCTCAACTGAAAAACTGTCAAGATGAGCCAGTTGGAATTTGGAGCAAGTGGGTTTCCACCAATATCCAATTAGATCAATCCTCCCCCCTTAGGAATCAATGGTATCCATTTTGTTCAACGCTTAGGGAAGAGGGGAAATCGTTTTCTAAATATGAATCTTGGTGATTTGCATGCCTTGTTGGAGAAGTTGCGATGTTTGGTTTGTGGAAGGCTGTCACGAACCTATTGTTGGTAGGTTTGAATATGTTCCACCAACTTGTTGTATATAGGCTTGACGAGGCATTGTGTAGGCACCATTGTAGGTGAAGGAACAATATATTCTTTTTATTTTGTTGGATAGAAGGTGTTGAGGAAGCATTGGTTGTAGTGGTCTTATGTTCATCCTTTGAAGAGACTGTGAAGAGGATGAATTTTGAAGTATTAGAGATTACCTTGCAACATTGTTTTGGTGGAACAGTAGTCAAAATTACCTCTGGTATCAAATAGAGCCGACCTCCCATGGTAATAATGAAACTATTGGGTTTAGACTCATAAAAAACATGACACTTACACATATATGGTTGGACCAAAAAAACATCACAGAAATCAAGAGGGGAAACATCACACACTACCTCATCCTCAAAGGTTTGGATTCCATAGGACAAGAGGCATTGTTGGCTGACATGGATATCACGTCCATCGTGAAGCCACCGAATGTTGTATCACTATGGGTGTGGTGTTGTAGACAAATCCAATTGTTTGACGACCTCAACTGAGATGAGGTTCTTCTGGATGTCGTTATCAACAATGAAATGCAATGGGGTCCCCTTCACCCACATCTGTGACTGGAAGAGGCACTCCCCCTCTTCAAGATCTCTTGGTTCTTCTGGTTGAATTTTTATAGTCGCGACAATAGAAGTGGGGTCTGTGTCGATGATTTGTCGGTTTTCAATATTTTATGGACCAAATTCTGAATCAGGGTTCCACTGCTCCATGTCTTTGACCTCGATCACCAATGACTATTTCAAGAGACATTCATCGGTGTTGTGTCAGGGGATTTTATGGAAGTCACACCATTTCCCAGTGTCATTATTCATCTTTCATTTACCCTTATTGTCCTGTGTCTTGCATTGGTTTTATAGAGGTTGTTGGTTAGGGTCGTCTTTTCCATGCTTTGGGTGTTGCAGATTTGAAAAATTGAATTCCCATTTATTCTGGTGCCCAAATTTATGCTTGATTTTGACAACATATCGATAGGAATCTCCCAATGATGAAATGTTTAGGAAATCTATTTCGGTTTGTATGTACCTATGGAGAGCCCCACAGTATTTTAGAAAAATATGTCTCTCAAAGTATTTGATACCCATATTGTTGCACAAGGTATGGAAAGTATTTGTGAACTCTGACACTGTTTGGTTCTTCTCTTTCTATAGTGTGGTCCATCTCATGTACTAATCTTCATAGTTATCAACAAGGTAGTATTGTTCCTTCACCACATCCAAAAACAAATCCCAATTGGGCTTGGCCTCATATATTCCATTTTCCTTTGTGGAAATTTTCTCTCAGTAAGTTTTCCACCAATGTTTGACATGGGGGAAAGCCTTAAGGAGTGCGGAGGTGATCTTTTCCTTGTCAAAATTTTTTTGAATAGAGAAATAACCTTCTAATAGATTTAACCATTTTTCTAGGAAATACACATCTATCTGACCTTCAAATACTGGAATATCAAAATTAATGTGTACCTTGAAGGGAGAGGTTCCTCCAAAGTGTCTTCTTGATGAATATGCGCTTGTTTCTATTAGTAGGCGTTGAAGGATGTGGGAAAAGTTCTCCATCATTTCGTCCCTCTGTCGCATGAGATCTTGCTCAAGAAACAAGTTAATATAATATTCTTCTCTGCCATTTTTCTTTTTTGTCGCCATTAGGGTTTTCTTGGGCATGTGAGAGTGATTTTCCTCAAGAGATACAAGCTCAAGACCCAACTAGCTATACTTGGACCTTGTCGGGACATGCGTTAAAAAATGATCAAGAGAAACATGCTCTGATACCACTGATCCAGATTATGTTTGAAATGAAATGAAAGCAGATATATTACAATGAAATACTCATGAAAATTTCTAGAAAGAGAGAGATACAACAATACATGATTTCTATTAATGAAACAATTGTATAGAGACTGTAAAAATATAAAGTGCAAGAGTTACTAGAATGGTGGTAGATTTATCTTTGAGAAGAGATGTGATAGATATGCTCATTCGAAAGAAGATGATTACAATGAGGATCTGAAGGAATTTTTATGATAAACATGAATTCCAAAAACCTAGACATCCGAAAACCTAACCCTAGGAGATGAAACACTAAAGTCATGTGGGCCTCATTGGGGTAAGTTAGTACATTAACTTCCTAAGGTCGTAACGTTTTCATATGATCTCCATTTTAGGCGGGTGATAGATTGTTGGAAAATAACTTTCGATAAATACACATTACAACATCAAACTCTGACTCCATCTACAGTTTGTCTATGGAAAGCCAAGAAAACATTGTTTAGAGCCCCAAAACGGCCCTGGAAGTACAAAAATATGTACTTACATGAAAAATTCCAAAATAAGAGAATTGGAATAGATGGGTGGCCACCAACATCCACCTGGATGTTGTGTAGGGATTTAGGACAGTCTCGTAAGAGAAGAACCCATAATTACAAAGAATTTACCCCATTACAGAGAAATGTGTTGAATTGAAAAATGTCAAGATGAGCCAGTTAGAATTTGGAATAGGTGGGTGGCCACCAATATCCTCCTAGATCATGATATAAAAAAATAAATGCAATGGGGTCCCCTTCAACCACATATGTGAATGAAATAGGTTCTCTTTCTCTTTAGGATCTACTGGTTCTTTTGGTTGAATTGTTGCAGTCATGACAATAACAGTGGGGTGTGTGTTGATGATCTATCATTTTTTTTTGTTTTCTGGACCAGATTCTGAATCAGGGTTCAACTCCTTGTCTTTGATCTCGGCCATCAATGAATGTTTTGAGTGAAATTCATCGGTATTGTGCTAGGGGATTTTGTGGAAGTCGCACCACTTCCTAGTTCCATTCTTCATATTTTCTTTACCCTTATTTTCCTATGTCTTGGACTGGTTTTGAAGAGGCTATTGGTTAAGGTCGTCTTTATCATGTTTTGGTTGTTGTGTATTTGCAAACCTAAACTCCCATTTTTTCTTGTGCCTAAATTTCTACTTGATTTTGAGAACATATCAATAAGTAGCTCCCAATGATGATATGTTTAGGAAACCCATTTTGGTTTGGATGTACTTATGCAGAGCCCCACGATATTTCAGAAATAGATGTCACTCAGAGTCTTTGATACCCATCTTGGTGCACAAGGTATGGAAAGTAGTTGTGAACTCTGATATTGTTTGTCTCTTCTCTTTCCACAGTGTGGTCCGTCTCATGTACTGGTCTTCATAGTTATCAATAGGGTAATATTGTTCCTTGAATGCATCCACAAAAAAATCTCAAGTGGGCTCAGCCTCGTATATTCCATATTACTCTATGGAATTTTTCTCACAGTAATTTTCCCACCAATGTTTGACATGGGGGAGAGCCTTGAGGAGTGCGAAGGTGACCTTTTCCCTGTTGAAAAAATTGTGAACAGAGAAATAACCTTCTAGCATATTTAACCATTTTTCTAGGGCATACACATCTATCTGACCTTCAAATATGGGAATATAAAAATTATATTGTACCTTGAAGGGAGAGGTTCCTCCAAAATGGTCGCTTGATGAAGATGCGCATGTTTCTCTTGGTAGACGTTGAAGAATGTGAGAAAATTTCTCCATCATTTCGTCCATCTGTTGTGTGAGATCTTTCTCAAGAAATAGGTTAATAGAATCTTATGCTCCACCATTTTTATCTTCTTCCACCATGGATGGTTTTTTGGGCGTGTGAGAGAGATTTTCCTCAAGAGAGACAATCTCGAGACCCAACTTTCTATACTCAGACCTCGTTGGGGACATGCACTGAAAAACGATTGAGAGCATCCTACTATGATAGAATTTATCCAGATTTATGGGTGAAATAGAATGAAAGAAAATATATTACAATGAAACACACATAAATATTGTCAGAAACAAATAACTACACTAATACATGAATTCTATTAATGAAATAAATGTAGAGAGACTGTAAAAATACAGAGAGAAAGACTCGCTAGAATGGTGCCAGCTTATCTCTGAGAAGAGATGTGATGGCTACGCTCATTTGCAAGAACATGAGTACAATGAGGCTCTAAAGGCATTTTTATAATAAGCATGAATGAAAAAACTATAGACATCCAAAAACCTAACCCTAGGAGATGAAGCGCCAAAAGTCATGTGGGCCCCGTTGGGGTAAGTTATTACATGAAATTTCGGAGGTCGTAAATTTTACATATGATCTCTATTTTAGGCATGTGATAGCTCGTTGTAAAGGTATTTTAGAGAAATATGCATTATTCTATCAAAACCTATCTCCATCTATAGTTTGACTATGGAAATAGGAAAAAATGTCGTTTAGGACCTCAAAATTCCCCCAAAAATACAGAAAGATGTATTGAGATGAAAACTACCAAAATAGACTAGTTGGACTAGATGGGAAGCCACCAATATCCACCTGGATGATGTGTAGGGATTTAATAAAACCTTAAAAGTGCAGAAACCATAATTACAAAGAAATGTTTGCATTACAGAGAAACATGTTGAATTGAAAACTGTCAAGATGAGCCAGTTGGAATTTGGAACATGTGGGTGGCCACCAATATCCATCTAGATCAATGATCATTCTTGTTGGCATGAATTTGATCAGACTAGGGTACTTCTCAGGCTACCAACAAAAGGTATCGTGTAGTCTAGAGCATTGGCATTTTCATATCCTCTGAAGAGAAGAAGTCTCACCCGAAGCACTACTGAGACAGATAGATAGGGAAGGGTAGGGAAAATACTAAAGAGGATCCATAGATCGTTCGAAACTCATTCTTGTTCTTCCGCAAGAGACAACATCAGATATGAAACATCTAACCACAAGAATTGAACCTACTTACGTTATGAACAACGATTAAACATAGAACCATCAAACAAAGATCATAAACCATAAAGGAACAATGTAATGCATAAGTAAACATACAAAGACACATCATATTTTGAAAATTTGTTTCTCCTTCATATTAGCTCCAGGATATTTCCTTCATTACAGACTCACAGTTACATAGAAAGGTTCATTACATACACTAGCTTGTCTCTTACAACAAGTTTCAACAACTAATCCCAAAACCTTGGGCGACTCTGATAGACATGACTCAACCCAACTCTAATCCAAACAATGAACTGAACAAACAAACACAACAACACCAACTCTTTTAAAATTATATTCATCCCTACATATAGCTGGGTTGTGTCTTCCTTCTCGTCTTGCCTGATTTCTTGTTCTATTGCAACCATTTGTTGCTTAGCTGGTGTTGTGCTAACTTCTGCAACTTTTTTTTGTTACTCTTTCTCCCAGCCTCTGATGAAGTTTGTGCAACTTGTGCTTAGTCAAAAATTGAAAAGTTTCTTCCAAAAAATGAAGGGCCCAACAGGCTCCGACCAGAATCCTTGACTCGTCCTCAAGTCAAGAGTTTGGTTCTTTCACATCCTCCAGGAGAAACTATTGTTTTCCCTTGTACGGATTTTGTTCTTCTTTGGGCTCTTCTGTTTGTTCCTTTTATTCCTTTTACTCCTCAAATGAAGGGCCCAATTATGGTACCAACTAAAAATCTCGGTGTTTTACTTCGTGAAATATTTCAACTTTGTCCTGCCACTTCCGGGCGAGGAGTGATGCTTCTGCAAGGAATTGTTGGGTCTTTTCTTTGTTGTATTCCTTTGGCTTGGCTACAACCAATGAGTTCCACTCAGAGTCTGATGTTGCATCGACCTAATGCATTTGTATGTAGGCTGTCTGGATTACCGATCAGAAGTCGTGCAACTCTTTCTTGGCTATGGACTGTGCCTCATAGAGTGTATTTAGTTCATTGTCGGCCTGCTGGATTTGGTCGAATTTTTGCTGCTGATCCATAGGGTCCATTGTGACTGCAACTTCCTCATTCAACACCTGAATTTTTGTTCTGACCTCCTCTAAAATCTTATTTCATCGAGCGATGATGCCCATCCAGTCGCTGACTTCTATGAATATTTTAATATAGTCCATGGTGTGTTTATGCAGTGCTTCTCTAGCATTGTTGCCTTGTAATATTATCTTCTGCATTTGATCCTGGAGCTACTAGGGTTGTTATTCTGCTTCTTGCTGGACTTGTTGTCGCTTTTCTTGCATCTTCTCAGTGTGGGTGGTGAGTTGTGTCCATGCTTGTTGTAACAGATCGATCTGTTCCATTAGCTCACTTGCATCGCTGGCCTCAGGTAGTTTAGGAGCGACCTTCCAAATCTCCAGCCAGGCTTCTGCAAGTTTTGCTTGCACTTTTCTCAGTTTGTACTCGACTTGGAGTTTGTCATGTGCTTCCTGCATTCTATATGTGTTCTCTCTGATTTTTTATTTTCTTGGTATTTCGGCAGATCTCTCGGCCTCCTGGAGCCTCTACTCCAACTAGTTTGTAGATACCCTGATTAGGCCAAACAAGTGTGGCGTCGGCCATTGTATCAGGTTGGCTGGTGAAACAGCTGTGTCAGTGGGTACTCGCCACTGTAGTTGGAGTCCACTACCTGTTGAATGGTCTGAGCGAGTTTCTACCTCATCCTCTATTGGTGCTGCAGGTGCGATTATTAACCTAAGATATGTTGGAAAAAGAGTCATAACCTTTGTTCTGGCTATGAAGAGTTGCATCAGTTCTGCACATTGTTGGGGGTTATGGAGAACTTGTTCCATTTGAGCTCGTATGACTATCATGTCCTGCTCCGTTGTTTATTTTGGTGCATTGTGTTCATCTTTTATCTCCATATCTTCTGGTGTGTCTGCATCATGCGCCAAGTGTTGGACACACCTACAACACTTAGAGGGGGGAGGTGGGGTGAATGATGGGGTTCTTTTTCCCAAAATCTTCCCTCTTTACAAAATTTCTTAGTTAACATTCAACATTTATTCACTACCCTTTGCTGTCATTTATAACCAGTTAGATGTGAACATATATCAACAACATATATCAACAACATATCATCAACAAGTCATCACCACAAGGAACACAAATAGCACAATATGTATGTACATTTTTTCTTATTATTATGGAAAACAATCTAGGGTTTATCAACAACAACTGAATAGAATACAACTCAACAAGAGCACCGACTCTATAATGCAAGACTCAAATTACACCCTCAACACCAACTAATATGAGGCAAAAATCCTCAATAGATATCAATCTATCAACAGGTACGTGACCTGTCAGTAGTGCAACTAGCATGTGCACGCGCCCAGGCTCACCACAGCCCGCATATGCATGCGGTCGATGTATACAATAACCTGCATATACCTTTTGAGCCGTTAGGGTTTGTCCTTCAAGATCAACTTTGATTCTCTGCAATCAATATATCATTATGTTATGTCTCTAACTATCCAATCCAACCACCAGCCAATCACAACACATCCAATCTCTCCAATAGCTTTCTCATTCTCCACAACAAATCAACATGAATTCTATATTAATCATGTATAAACAACCAAATCACTCCATCAACCAAATCAACCAAACTGAACAACATCATAGAATCCATACCAAGAATTCCCTAAGCATTCACAACACATCAAACAATAGTATCCATCAAGACAATAATGTAACCATGCCAGTGTCTCAGTGATAGATCTGAGACCATAGAGTGTATATCTAGAACCTACCTCATCATCCAAGAGATTGGCACCAAATCAAACACAAATATCCATGATTTTATCCACTATACATTCCTTGTACACAGTCAGACCTCGTATACCTTCAATGTACACACACCCTATACACAGACAACCCGCATGTGCATCAAAAAATAGGGTTTTCTATGAATCTGAGAATTTTTCACACGAGATCCTCCTCTCGCTCTCTTCCTCATAACATATCTTCAATAATTCTCAAGATATCCACACCAATAAGATGCTCTCACAAGAATCTCTCCATCAATACTCTAAAATATATCTGAAACTTTGATGCGTCCATGAGATCCTCCTCTCGCTCTCTTCCTCATAATAGATCTTTAATCATGCTCAAGATATCCACACCAATAATATGCTCTCAGAAGAAGCTCTCCATCAATACTCTAAAACATATTCACAAGAAGCTCTCCACTGATCCCCAAAAACGATGATCTGCAAGAGACCATAGCTATCTTATTTATACTTTCATACTCTAGGTAACTTAACCCATTTTCAGGTCACTTAACCCATTTCTAGGTTACTTAACCTATTTTCCTTATTTTAGGGTTAACCACTTTCCATAAATACAAATTTCTCCAATACTTTATCATTTAAATATTCCTTCTTGATTTTGTCACTTCTCTTTATTATTTAAATAATCCATCTTGACTTTGTCACTTTACTTTATTATTCAAATACTGATTTCTTCTTTTTGGGAACTTTGACTACTTTGACCATTTGGGGCTTCAAGCCAACACATGGGGGCCCTTCAACTTCATAGGGCCATAACTCTCAAACCGTGAAGAGTTATGTGACATTCCACATACCACCAGAAATGGCATGACAAGCACTATCCATCTAGGATAGTTTCACCAACAAATTCATTGATCTTCATCTCATTATTCCACATACAAGAATGGGTTCTCCAACCATTCTTCTAGGATAACTCAATCTGCAAAGTGTCTTCCCGTGAGGGATTTCACCATAAGGGGACCACTTTGGAGTTTATCCATTTGTGCACCTTATCAATCATGATAAGACAATAATGAGTCATCTGTTCATCTATGCATCATATCAATGACCCATCTTTATCAATTGATTTCCACTTTGACATCTATCATTCTCATCAAGGACAATACATATACATTCTTCATCAATCATCAATCAATCAATTACTTGGAATCAATCAATGACATCAATCAATCAAACCATTTTCATCAATGACATATGATCCAACAATCTCCCAAATAATCAAACCATTGGCATCAATGACAACATGATCCAACAATATCCCCCTTTGGCATTGATGGAAATACCAAAATGGATGTCAACTCCAATTACCAATTATAGATGTGAACATGTAGACAAGGCATGCTCTTCATCAATAGTAAATGTTACTATCTATCCACATCAATCTCTCCCATCAATAGACATCAATCACATCAATGTGATTATCTCTCCCCCTTTGACATCAATGGAAAATGGTCATTCTCCTCTTGGGGATACTCCCCCTGTCTGAGTTCCTTTGATCTTCCTCTGAATAATCTCTCCCCTTTTGAACAAGGGATATCACTCTGATGTAATGCTAAAAGTACATCGAGCATACTCCCCCTGTGACCATTTCTCCTCCTAGAATTATGCCTCTGTGCTCTTTCTTCAAATGTAGGGCTCTTTTCTAGGTATGCATCTGATAAATATGTCCTCCTAGAATCATGGGAAGATGAATGACTCCCCCTATCTTGTATGCAAGATGAACAATATGTTACCATATGATGATCCTTGGACCTTTTCATGCATTAATCTTGTTCCATACCATGCATCATGAATATCAACAATAAAAATAAGGAATCATGAACAATATATAAATCATGTACCAAAAATTTGCCCACAATGCACAACACCCATGTACATCAACCATGTGCAAAAAGATACCATCCATGGAATGTATCAACCATATGCCTCTATCAACATGGAAACATGTGCATCTACCAATATGCCAACCATGTGCATCTATCAATAATACCATGCATCATCACTTGCACCAAGCAAGTATATCAACCATGCATTAACAAGATATGACTTGTCGATGATGTACAACATGATTATCAACTCAACTCACCAAATACATGTCTCAATGTGCATCCCAACCACATGAAAAATGCATGCATCATGATAACCAACATATGCTTCCAATAATACGTTATAGGATATATCAATGAAACTTCAAAATGTACCAACCATGTACCCCATCATCCAATAGATGAGCATTTGATCACCATCAATCCATACTCATGGGTTAGTTCCATGCACCCAAGATTTATTTTATATCATAACCTTGCGTGATCTAATGTAGAACCATCAAAACCTACAAAAAACAGTGTCAGAACCTACAATAAACAATGTTAGACCCTGCAACACAGATTTATACCATCTCATCAAGATGCAACTCATGTTCATTGTCTTTTTCCCAAGGATTTACCACATATACACGGCCTTCTGCACAACAGAGCGCATATGCACATGACCTATTAAAGGTCAACCAATGTATGTATGCGATTGTCACCACTGTCACTCGTGTATGCCTCAGTATATGACTTACTTGAGCTACTCTTCATTATTTCATCCTGTTCTGGCTTCTCTGTCTTCTTCACCCACTTCTATAGATGACCCTTCTCCTCAGAACTTGAGCTCTGAGCATCCATCTTTTCAAGGATGTCTCCCTTTCTTACTTCATTCCTTCTTCTATCCATGCTATGTGAAGTCCTCATCATGGACATTCTTCTTGTGTTCCAACACTCTTAGGATTTGTGGCCAAATCCACTATAGTTGTAGCATCTCATGGAGTTACAATGAACAACAATGTGTCCTACTTGATCACATCTCCAACACTTTGTGGTGTTATAGAATCTTCCATTGTATCTCCTTTCATAAGATCTACTTTCAAAATATTTGTGACCATATCCATTACATGAATAACAATACCCCTAAAAAATACTCTCATACCTTTGCTTGGGTGTTCCAAGAATAACTTCTTGATGTCTTCCTTGCTTTGTTCTTTTGAAATTTTCCTTGCCTTGTATAGATGGTAGCTTTGCAACATTGTTTTCCTTCTTTGTTGGGATTACCTCATGCTTCTTTGAGGTGCTTGCTTCAGCATGTGTATCTTCTCCTTTGTATCCAAGACCTGATTTATCACATGATGATCTTTGACTTTCCAAGATCTTATCCAAGATTCTTGAGTTATTCAAGAATTTGTTTGACTCTTCTACCTTATTTCTAAGGTCAACAATTTCAACTTCTAACTTACAACATGACTCTTCCTTTTCAATAATTTGATTCTTCAATAATTCCTCTATCCTTTTGGCTTCTTCAATTCAGGTCTTGATATGGACAATGGTTTCAAAACTTTTGCTAATATCATCATCTATATTCATGTCTTCTCTTCCATTCTTTAGTCTGGTGATTTCTTCTTCATTTTTATTGTTGTCTTCTTGTTCCTTGATCATTTCTTTTAAATTTAAAATGTGCCTTTGACTCCTCCTAAGAAACTTCTTAGTGTTATCCAAAAGATAATTATAGTGTCTATAAAAATGATCACTTCTATATCTATATAAACCTTCTTCAATTTCCTTTTGAAGTTTTAATAGATTTTCTTCTATTCTTTTCATGGGACAATTACCATCACACTTTACACAAACTGTTTCTATATCTTGTTCTTCACTTATAGAGAAAAAATCATCATCATCATCATTGCAATCAAGGGCTTTTGAGGGTTTTTTACGTTCATTTGAAGTATCTTCACTTTCTTTGCTTTTGCCAACATCAACACATAATTCTTTGCCTTCATCTTCAAGATCTTCCTTTGTGCTATCATCACTTGAAATTTTTTCAAAATCACATTTAGAAATAATGCATTCAAGATTTTTTTATGATTCTTTACCTTTGATGATCTTGATGGAGTGGTATTCAATTTATTCCTTCTTCTTTCTTTGATATGTCTCCTCTAGCTTTAGCCATAGATCCTTGGCAGAAGTGCATTGTCCCATGCTCTCTTTGATAGGGCTTGAGACTCCACTAAGAATAGTCTTGAGAGACAATGCATAATTCTTCTTTCCTTACCTTTGAGCTACAAAATTTGACTTGTTCTTCAACGGAACTGATCCACCAATGGTTTCCTTCCAAATAGTTTCTCCCATTGTCTTCAAATACATTCTCATCTATATTCTCCAAGTAGAGTAGTTTTCCTCATCAAGGATTGGAACTTCATCATCCATCTGTGTGTCTATGGATATCCTTCAAGCTTGTTAAGGCTTGTAGTGAAGGCCCGCTCTGATACCAATTGTTGGACACACCTACTACACTTAGAGGGGGGGGTGAATGAGTGTGGGGATATTTTTCACAAAATATTCTCTCTTTACAAAAATTCTTAGTTAACATTCAAAATTTATTCATTACCCTTTGTTGTCATTTATAACCAGTTAGATGTGAACATATATCATCACTATATCATAAACAAGTCATCACCACAAGAAACACAAAGAACACAAGATGTATGCCCAATTTTTCTTTTTATTATGGACAACAATCCGAGGTTTATCAACAAAAATTGAATAGAGTACAACTCTACAAGAGCACCAGCTCTATAATGAAAGACTCAACTTACACCCTCAGCACCAACTGAGATGAGGCAACAATCCTCAACATATATCAATCTGTCAACAGGTACCTGACCTATCAGTAGTGCAGCCAGCGTGTGCATGCGCCCTGGCTCACTATAGCCTGTGTATGCACGCGGTCAGTGTATACAACAACCTGTGTATACCTTTTGATCTGTTAGGGTTTGTCCTTCAAGATCAAATCGGATTCTTTGCAATCAATATATCATTCTTTTCTGTCTCCGACTTTCCAATCTGACCACCAACCAGTCACAACACATCCAGCTCTCCAATGGCTTGCTCATGCTCCACAACAAATCAATATGAATGATATCTCAATCATGTATAAAGAACTAGTATACCATAGCAATCATGTCACCACTAAATCACAAGAGTACTAATCACTCCATCAACCAAATCAAACAAATTGAATAACATCATAGAAGCCATACCAAGAATTCCCTAATCATTCACAACACATCAAACAATAGTATCCATCAAGACAATAATGTAACCATACCAGTGTCTCAGTGATAGATCTGATCCCATAGAATGTAGATCTGGAACTTGCCTCATCATCCAAGAGCTTGGCACCATCTCAAACACAAATCTCCATGATTTTATCCACTATACAGTCCCTGTACACAGTCAACCCATGTATACCTTCAATGTACACACACCCTATACACAGACAACCCGCGTGTGCATCAGAAAATAGGGTTTTCTATGAATCCGAGAATTTTTCCGTCAAGATTTCTGACATTGCTGAAACTTTGATGCATCCATGAGATCCTCCTCTTTCTCTCTTCCCCATAATAGATCTTCAATCATGCTCAAGGGATCCACACCAATAAGATGCTCTCACAAGAATCTCTCCATCAATACTCTAAAAGATATTCACAAGAAGCTCTCCAATGATCCACAAAAAGGATGATCTGCAAGAGACCATAGCTATCTTATTTATAATTTCATCCTCTAGGTAACTTAACCCTTTTTTAGGTCATTTAACCCATTTATAGGTTACTTAACCTATTTTCCTTATTTTAGGGTTAACCACTTTCCATAAATAGAAAGTTCTCCAATACTTTATCATTTAAATATTCCTTCTTGATTTTGTCACTTCTCTTTATTATTTAAATAATCCATCTTGACTTTGTCACTTTAGGTTATCATTTAAATAATGATTTCTTCTTTTAAGGAACTTTGACTTCTTTGACCATTTGGGGCTTCAAGCCAACACATGGGGGTCCTTCAACTTCGTAGGGCCATAAATCTCAAACCATGAGGAGTTATGTGACATTCCACATACCATCGGAAATGGAATGACAAGAACTATCCATCTAGGATAGTTTCACCAACAAATTCATTGATATTCATCTCATTATTCCACATACAAGCATGGTTCCTCCAATCATTCTTCTAGGATAACTCAATCCGCAAAGCGTCTTCCTGTGAGGGCTTTCACCATAAGGGGACCACTTTGGAGTTCATCCATTTCTACACCTTTTAAATCATGATAAGACAATAATGAGTCATCTTTTCATCTATGCATCATATCAATGATCCATCTTTATCAATTGGTTTCCACTTTGACATCTAGCATTCTCATCAAGGACAATACATATACATTGTTCATCAATCAACAATCAATCAATTACTTGACATCAATCAATCAAACCATTTTCATCAATGACATATGATCCAACAATCTCCCAAATAATCAAACCATTGGAACCAATGACAACATGATCCAACACCGTGATCTCTTGGGTACCCTAACCTTTGACCAGTGAGGTGATTTGTTGGTCGCCATCAGGTTCCTTCTTCTCTCTGTTGCGGGCATCTTCTTCCTATGTAGGAGAATCATGTTTCTTTTCCTGGGTGTTCGTATTTGGAACATCCATCATCGTGTGATGCTCTGATGCATTAGGGTCGGGGTCAAGAATTTTTTATCTTGGCTTGGGTGGTTCTCTGGTTATTTGTGGGGTTTTTCATTCTTCTGTATTTGGGTGATTGAGCTAGTCTGTCTCTGTTTTTATTGTCTAATGTGGATTGGTCATGATGAGGTTAGGTAATCGGAGTGGTGGTGGAGGGTTCTCAACAATGATTGTGGACGGAAATGTTTCAGGGTCCGGGTCATCTTGAATGTCAATGATAGTGGTGGCTTTGGTCATGGTGTGGGTCCAAGGAGCGGGAGATGCAACGGGTTGTGGGTTCAGGGGTTTGTTCGGTGAGACCCCCATTTTGGGCCTCTTCACCATTGGTTCAGTGCCAAGCACAACGCCCAATATCTATTTGACCTGCGCACCTGACAACACAACATCGTCTGGTAGCTATCGGGGGGGCGGTCTTTTCCTCTGCTCCAGCTGCATTTTTTCTTCTTCCTCCTCTGATTCTGTTTGTGTCAGAGAATCTAGCGTCTTCGGCTCAGGGCCTGATCTTGGTCCCTCTCCTGCTTCCTTGTCTTTTTTCTTGAGCAGTTTGATAGGAAAAATGTAGTGCATTCCTGATTTACGCTGGCCTCGTTTGACTCCTGGCCATGACATGAATTCTTTATCGAAGGATTCCTCATCCAAATAGAATGGTAGAATCTGTGTGTGGAAATGTTCCCTACTGGCATGCCTTGTCTAGACAAATGTGTTGTGCCAGTTCATGCTAAATGCAATATTACTCGTGTTATTATTAAGGATCTATTGCAGGATGCACAACCTTTGTGTTACGTCTATCATAGCAATATACCATTTAGCAAATGCTGCATTGTTGAGTGTTGTGTTCTTGAGTCTAGTCTGGACTGCCATGGATCGAACATCTTCGCCATGAACCCTTTATCTGGTATTGTTGGTTGTCTTCCCAAAGGTGACCTCCATTTCAGCATTGTGAATGCCACAAGTAGGTATCCACAGGTAAAGGTGCCTCCCTTCTCCTGTGCCTCTTCACAAGCTACCAATAGTTCCTCCAGCAAGAAACTACACCATTTGAACACTACTCCCTGTGTGCAGAAGTCGGTGACTAATATCGCATCTAAAGTGCATTCTCACTTATAATAAGACCACTTAACCTTGCTGGCTATGATGTAGTAGCCAGTCTGGACTATTTCGGGAAATATTGGTTCAATGACTGTTGTGCGTCCTCCTCTATTTGTGTTAAACTTCTCATATAGGCTAAGCTCGCCTTTCTTATTCCCATGCTTGTTGGGGCCCTGAAATCCCTTCGACACATCCTCTCCTTCAGAGGATAGTCTAGTAAGATGTTGGATATCTTTTGCATGGATTGGATAACGCTTATCCAACCATAGACTTCTGTCGTGCACTTTTCTTATCAGAAATTTCATGCAACGTGCAATTTCATCGGTGGTGCCAAAGACTAGTAAGTCTCTTAGGTTCATGATGGTGGAGTTAAATAGGTTGATGAACTCCTTTTTTGGTATAAAGTTCATATCTCCGGTTCCATCTGGATTTAACTCCCAAAAAACGTTTGGGTGCATCTATGGGAACAAGGTTGAATCTATGAGGTCAAGGTCGAGTAGATTAACGTGATCTACCTTCCCTTTGAGGTCACCTATGATCTCAACCCAGGAGTCACATATCTCATCTGGTACTGCTTCTTTAGTCATGGTGCTCCGACTTGTTGTGGCTCTCGACATTAGTGCTTCTGTGATAGTTAAAAACTAGGGCTACGTTTATAGCTTTGGAAGTGGTCCTAACTGGTTTGCACAACTGAGTTTGGTAATGGATATGCTCATTTTAGAAACAATACATTCTTGGTTGAGTTATGAGAGTCTTATGTCTCGTTTAACTAGTAATTTTTAGCAATAACTGCTCCTCATCATGACCATATAGACACAACAGGGTGTGAGTTGTTTGACGGGATGGTTTGATCAAGGTAAATCCTATTGGGTGATCTTGGTATTTACTCATTTGAGTGGAATAGGGACATGGGCAAATTGACACCTTTCTGTTTGTCGGGTGGGTGTCCCGGTGCAAAATTCGATTGCATCTTGGCATAATGCAGATTTATGGTTTAACAAGCGACAGTCGGCGTACTAGATGGCAATAAAGGGTGTGATTAGACTGGGTTTGCATGGCCTTTAACTTATATTGGATTGGGATTCATGGTTCCTCTGACCACAAACATTGTCCCCGTCATCTTTAATGACTGTCATTAATGGACTTTCTCATGCTTCAGGTTCTGTACTACTGAGTCGTCAACTCTCTATCAACCAATACTTAAACAAAACAAATGAACTATGTATTATGGCGCAACACTGCGCACATGGACATTATTAACTGAATTTAGAAAATTTTAGAAAGAAAATGAAACTCAAATCTAACTATTGTACAAGATTCATCAGACTGGAGCGATTGTCCTTCTTCTCAGTTTTGAAATAGGTAGGGCTTCAGGAGAGTGCCATTCAACCATCCTGATCATAGCACACCATCGAGTTGCATGAGTCTGAATGCTCCTAAGGGTCGGATGTCCGCAATGATGAAAGGTCCCAACCAGTGCATACACAACTTGCCAGGATGATTCTGGTATCAATTGTCATAGAGTAACACCTTATCTCCTTGTGTGAATATCTTGGTCTTAATGTGTCTATCATGCCAAGATTTTTGTCTTTCCTTTTAAACCAATTGATGGAAGTCTGCTACAAATCTGCTTTCTTCGAGTTCTTGTAGCTCCGCAAGTCTCTGTGCCGCTGATTCTTCATCTGTCATACATGTGGCTTGTGCAATGTACAAACTTGGAGTGATGAACTCTACAGGCACCACTGCCTTTTTACATAAACAAGATGGAATAGTGTGTATCTATGGAGTTTCTTCATGGTTGTCCTGTAGGCCCATAGTACCGTTGGAACTCTATCATCCCAGTCCTCTCGGTTTTCACAACAGACCTTTGTTAGTCCCTTTTCTAGGATTTTGTTGAAGGATTCAACTGTTCCATTGGCCTGTGGGTGGTATGGACTTCTCTTGTGATGTTGAATCATAAATTTTGATGTAAGTGTTGCTATAGTGTTGCTAATGAAATGAGTTCCCTGATCGCTGGTTAGGCTCCTAAGACATCTGAAGCGAGTAATAATATTTTCGAAAATGAACCTGGTAGCAGTATCCATCGAGCAATCCTGTACCGTTGTTGCTTCTGCCCAATGAGTAAGGTAGTTAGTTGCGGTAATGATGTACCTTGCCTTAAAATGTTTAGTTGTGGGGTTTATTGGCCCAATGAAGTCAATTGCCCATTTCTCAAATTCCTATAGCGCTCTAACGGGTTGTAATGGAAGTTCATCTCGGCGTGAAGACTTTCCCACTCTTTGACAAACATCACATGATTTGGCATATGCTTTTGCATCTTTGAAAAATGTTTCCCACCATAGTCCTTCCTGTAGAACTTTCTATGTTGTTTCCTTTCCTCCTACATGTCCTCCTGCAATTCCACCATGGTATTCCTAGAGTATATCCTGCCCTTCATGATCTAGGACACATCGTCTGAGGATGTTGTCTAGTTCTAGTTTATACAATTGCTCGATGATCAACTGAGCTACTCTGACGACCATATCGCATTTCTGGGTTGCAAAATATTTTTTGGGACAGGCCCTTGTACTGAGAAAGATTTCTATGTCCTCTAGATATTTCGGTATGGCCTCGATCCTAAACAAATCTTCATCTGGTAGCTCATCATCCACTGCTCCGCCACTTTCTCCTAACTCTAGTCTGGATAGATGGTTGGGTCTGATGTTACATCGTCCTGGCTTGATGATGACTTTAAAGGAAAATTCATGAAATAACGACAGCCATGTGCAAATTCTCCCTTCCAATACAGGTTTGTTAACTAGGTATTTTAATGTTGAATGTTCAGTAAAGAATTTGAAATGGGACCCTAACATATAGTGTTTAAATTTATGTAAAGCATAGATCATGGCTAAGCCTTCCCATTCTGTCGTTGTGTAGTTGCGCTCTACTTGCGACAACTTCCGACTTGCAAAGTAGATAGGGTGATCCATAGCTCCATCTCCAAGTTGTGTTAAGATAACCCCTAAGGAAATTCCTGAAGCATCCACATGGACGTGAAATTCCTTATCCCAATTTGGGAATATCATAATCGATAGTGTAATGAGATTCTCCTTAAGTGTCGCAAATGATTTATCAGATTTGGGAGTCCATTGGAATGTTTCATCCTTTTTCAAGAGGTTTTCCAAAGGTGCAGTAATGTTATCATATCTCTGAATGAACCTGTGATAGTAGCCTGTATGTCCTAGTGTGGAGCACAATTGTTTAATACTTTTAGGTGGCGTCATATGTGCAATTGCCTCAAATTTAGCTGGGTTTACCAATACTCCTTCTCGGTAGACTATATGTGAAGGATAAGATTTTGTTACTGAGAGGGGGGGTGAATCAGTGACAGGACAATTATATCAATTTTTACTTATTAATGCAAAACATAATCTTAACACAGTATTTTATCGTGGAACCCAAATGGGAAAAAA
>ML851218.1:0-14812 GCA_009831015.1 Picea engelmannii
CCACTAGTGACTACATATATATCAGTGATTTCTCCATATTTATGTGCCAATGTGTTTATCTGATGTTGTTGTTGCTTTATATGTTTAAAATTTTGAAAAAAATGAATATATTTTGTATTTTTTAATGTTTGTCGTGGTTTTCTTATTTTTTGCCGACTTTTTCCGACTTTTGCCGAAATGATTTTTTCCGGACCCTCGCCGACTTTTTGCCGTGGTCGACTTAATCAACACTGATGTGCACCATCAAAGTTCATCTTCCAAGCCTTATTACTTTCCTTTTCATCCTTAAACCTTTCTTCAGCTAGTGCTAGGAAGTTTGAACAAATAGAGAAATTTCCCATCTCAGATGTTTGGCATAGGAACTCATTAAACTGCTCTTTAGGGTCTTCTATATGGTATTTTCTTTCTTTTTCTCTAAAGAGCCTGAAACTTTCGGTTGATGGAGGCAGGTATGGGATAGTTGCAAAGGATAAATCCATGTTGATGCAACCACCCATGTGAGCTCCCCATTTTCTTGAGAGAAGCATACCCTAAGCATCTGGTACATCAATTACAAGCACATCCATTTCAAAAGAAAAATCTTGGTGGAAAGCTAGCTTAACTGGCAGATCTATGATAATCCCAAGGGTTTCAACTTCCCTGGAATCCATGGCACATATGTTTTGATAGGGCCTTGTAACTTTAAGGCCTAGCCTTTTCATGATTCCTTTAGTAATGATGTTGGATGAAGCTCCTGAATCATACATATAGTTATGTAACCACTGATCATTTATTTCTAGAGACACAAAGAAAGGGGGATTTTCTTCCTTGGTTCTATCTCTGCTGGTTAAAACCACTGGTGGATCTTTGTGTAGTTCTTTTTTCTTTTCCTGATTCTTATCAACCTCTTTACCATCATAAATATTTATTGCTTCTAGATTAGATTTCATTTTGCAAAGTAGAACACTAATTCCTATATTAGCTTCACTTTCTTGCAATTTCAAGTTGGAAATAAACCATCCCCTCAGCTCCTCGAAAGAGGCCTGGTCAGTGTGGATTAGTAATTAGTCTCACATTTCATTTCAATATTTTATTTCCAGTTTAAAATAAACAAATTCCCCTCATCTCTCAGTGCAGTTCTTGATCCTTCCAGTTGCGAGCTAGTCTCGATCTGCTGGAAGCAAGTTTCATACACGTTGTGCTGGTTAGTGGTTGATAGTTTAATTAGGAAAATCTCTAAAGTAGTTAGCTTAATGCGCGGGAAAACACCTTAAAGTGACATGGGAAGTAAGGCGGGCCCTCTCGAGCCCCGACTTCCCACCCGTTTTGGACATCCAACACTTTGAGTGAGTTTTACTGGTGAGACCATTGGGTTTCAGTAAAGCTCTCCGCAAGTTTCCAAACAAAAATCTAAACTCCAAGGCGGCCCAAACCATTTCACTAATTCAACATCAATTTATCTTAATAAAACACACGAACTACATTGCCCACGATTCACTTTAAGGCACTAGTCTCAATTTTCACATTCAACAAAGCCACAGGCTTCCTTTTATATATTGGATATAATCTCTAAAGCAAATTTTTATTTCACTTGCATATAACAAACGTACCTGAGTATCCTTTTTTATGCAAGTATATGCTTGATGTTATATCGTGGATGAATGATTTGTTTATGTGTATTTCAATTCATGTTTGATTGTTGAATAAAAGTAATAAACTCCTAGATCTATATTTGTTGTACTTAGCTTAGATCAAGCCATAGTATATTTGTTAGGGACTACCCCCCTTGGCTTCGCTAAGAGTTGGCCTAGACGGAGGAGTTGAGGATTAGGTGACAACACCTTAACTCTCACTTGCCCCCAAGGACACACCGAGTGGATTGAAGATTTCCTCCATGTCTCCCAGGTGTGTATAAGGTGACAACACACACAAAGTAAGATACTTCTACAAAAATGAAACAAATCTACGAGATATCTATACAATGAATCAAAAGACAACTTTCTACTTTTAAAGAATTATGCCCAAATTAATAAAGGATACTTGAAATGAAAAGTACTTTGAAATAGATATTCACATGAAATGAAATTGTTGAAAAGTAAATTGATTGAAAAATAAATGAATGGCAAAACTTGAAATGTAGAAAATGTGAGTTGAAAGTGTTGCAATGTTTTTAGGTTGCTTTTAATATATTTTTAGGTCTGTCTTTGAATTATGGGCAATTTGATGTGAAATATGCAAGCCTAAGCAATGTTACTACCCCAAATCCTTATCCCTTCAACCAAGAGGAAGTGTTGGTTGCTCAACAAGGGAACAACAAGGTTCCCTCTAGCTCCGCAGGTCAAATCCAGGATGCTTGGGCGCTCAACAAGGAGAACACGTAGTGATGTGAAATCGTCCCCGGCTTCAACCCCTTCTAGCCTCCCAAGTCACCCATTTTTAATGGTTTTAACAATAATGGAAGTAGGTGCCTAATTAGACTAGCCACATAGTCCTTTGTCTTTTCTTGTTACCCAAGATCCACAAAGTGGCAAGGGGAGGGAATACGAGGAAAATGGTGGGGCGAAAAGTTTGATTACTTTGCAAAAAAAACTTCTGTCTAATCGAGACAATATTGCAAGGGTGGCAAAGCCACTCACATGCAAGGTGTGGGTACAAATGGAAAAATAAAATAACTTGAAATGACTTGAATGAACAAACTAGCCACACAACTTTTCCTTAAGGACAAAGGTGGGAAAAAAAAATTAAGTTAACTAACCTCACAACTATGGCACAAGATGGAGGACAAACCTACCAATTTTGTGACCAAGGTGGAAAAAAATACTTGCAAAATAAACAAAAGAAAACTAGCCACTCAACCTTTTCTTTGTGGGAGAAGTGGGACAGACAACTTAAGCAAAAATTACAAATTAAACAACTAATCTAGCCAACACAGTATTGCAAGGGTGACAAAGCCACTCACATGCAAGATGTGGGAAAAACAAAACTTGAAAATACTTTACAATTTACAACTCATGAAGATGATAAAAGAAAGCAAGCCCAAGAGACTCTCTTGGGCTGCTTACAGTGATTTGGAAAGAAAGAAGAGGGAGATGGTTTTGCACCAAGGCCTTTGGATGCTTCCTTGAGCTCCTTGTGGCCAAAATTGGGCAGCACCTCCCCTTGGACTAGCGAAAACCTGCAAAAAACAACAAGTAAAGTGTGTTGGAAATCATTTCAAATGTATTAGTAGTTAGTATCTAAAACAAAAAAAAATTATACTAAAAATCTGAACATAAAAGTTAATTAGATTGCAAGATTTAGAAGAGAAATAAGTGCAGAAATTATGTAAAAGAATGCTGAAATAATATCAGAAATATTAGTGAAGAGAAATGAAGCTATTGGAGTTCTCATTTCCAAGCGTTGGTAACTTGCAAAGTTGTAAATACTTGCTACACAATGAAACAAGAAAGTGAGTCCTTTAAAATGTTCTACAAACTACTTTGCAAACTCAAAGAAAAACAACTCACATAGATCTACAACAGTACTACTATAGATCTATCCCCCAAAAAATATTTTTCTTGGGATTTGTCAAGTAAAACAATGTGTGCAAAATAACTACAAACTGCAGAAATATTACCTCACAAGAACACCAAACAAGAACAACAAAAGTACTCCAATAGAACACCACAAGGATGTCAAGATTTCCTCCAAATCTTCACTTCTACTAGTGAAAACAATGGCTGCAATATGGCAACTATATTACAAGAGAGAAAATTGGAGAAGAGCAAGAGAGAGTGAGGGGAAAATTGGGCAGCATGGAGTTTCTATGAAATTAGATTTTAAAAATGAGGAGAGGGGCCTTTCTTTTAAGGGAGGGATAGAGGAGAGACCCCCCTTGCATGCATTACTAGTGTCACTCCCAAAAGAGGGAGGATCACACAAAGGACGGGGGGGAGACCATGAGAGAGGGGTGTTGACCGCCTATTCAGCTAGGGGGTCAACTCATGTGCCATGAAGATATGCATCATCAGATGCAAGTATGTTGAAGACAGTATTGGTTCTACTTGGGCATTTTATGCTCCAGCACAAAATTTTTGTAAACGAAATTTCTGCACCCCTGCGTGGGTTAATACTGTAATAGGTCTGCATGGATCATAGTTAGGTTAGGTACCTTGGGATGTTTTCATTGGGAAATTTATTTTCACCGAGGGTTTTTTATCCTCAGGTTGTCAACTGGGCTTTTCAGCTTGGTTGATTTCCCATGAGTTTTTCCCTCACACATGCAATAATTCCTCCAAAGTGGTGAACGACGTTCTAATGGTCTCATCCTTTGGTAGCTATTGTTTAGGATTGATGTAAATGACCATGTTAGACATTATAGAAAGTTTTGCGGAATTTCGTCGAGTCTAGATAGGTTTTTTTTAATTAATTAAATTTAATTAATTTTCCCAAGGTTGGAATTTTAATTATTTAATTAATTAAATGTTTTTGAGCAAATATTGTAAAAACTGGGTCTTTGGGATTTTGATAGGGGTATTTGTGCTCAAAAGAAATGGAATGGTACCCCCTACACCCATAGACCAAGTTTCATCTCAGTCGGACAAAGTTTGCTATGCATTTGTCCACCCGGAGTCAAAGTCAGTCAAAACAACAATTTTAAATGTTAAGTCAATTTTTGTAATTTTGTAAAAAGGAGTTAATGGGTTAGTTTGAAGGTGGATGAGAGCAATATTGAACCCTCCTAACCAACCCAACCCACCTTAACCACTTAATACACCCCCTAACTCACACCCCCTCTCACTTTACCTCACGCCCTAGGGGGATCTGCGCCCCCCTCACACCCAAACCTTTGACATATACCTTGATATGTTGTGTGGGCCCCTCCCATAAGAGGTGCACCCCTCCTAGCCTCACACCTCACCATTCCATGGCCCCACTTTCCATCTCACCCATCCATGTGATGGATCCAAGCTAAAACCCTAAACTAGTGTGCCCCCCTTCTTGAGATTGTCTCTTTTGCTTGGGATTTGACACTTGGAGCTCATCCAAGTGCCTTCACCTTGCCTCTTGAGGTATAAAGGAAGCCCTTCCTCACCCTTTTTCTTCACCATTCTTTGAGCTAAAGTTATGCTACAGGATTTTCGCCCCACCCAATCTTGCTCTTGCCATCTTCACTCAAGCTCATTTTTCTCTTGAGATCTTTGGAGCAAGTATTTGCTGCAAGGTTCTCACATTTTGTTGGATCTAATAACAAGAAACTTTGGAGGTTTTGGATCATTTCATGAGTATTCTGATGTGTTCCATCTATTGAGGTGATATTGTGCAAATTTATGTATTGGTTTTATGGTGTAGTTTTCTTGAGCAAAGTATTTTGTTTGAGTAGATCAATAGATAGTATTGTTTGTTGATGTATATGTGTAGGATAGTTGGTATTATGAAGTAGTTCATAGTATTCTCTTATTTTTCACATTATTCTATTGCCATAACTCACACATTGCTTAAGTTTTGCAGATTTTGCTTCTAAGGTAGTGGTTAGAAGAGCCTCAAAAAGGGGGTTTTCAACCCATATCTTCTTACACTCCTTACTTCTATTTTAGATCTGATATATTTCTGCTCATTTCATCATAGATTGCTGTAGTTAACCCCCTTAGATAGGTCAAATATTTTCATTTTAAACTTGGAGATTTTTATGTAAAAATTTTATGTGTAAAAGCATAATTTTTTTAACGTTTTTTTGTGTTGTGCAGCATTTCCAGCAAGCATTTGCTTGCTGGTTTTTGCAGATTCTTACCAGGGACAAGGGGAAACGCTGCCGAAATCAACTCTCACAACACCCCCAAAAGGCTCCATCAAGTTGGTAAAGAATCCCTTACTTTCTCTCTTTGTATATTTCATTTTCTTTCTTTCATTTCATCATTCTTGTATCATTCAAAGCTAATAATACATTGCCTACACCTTGGGTGTGTGATTGGCCAAGCCAAACCCCCCAATATCGTTGGGCTAGGTTAGCTTTTGCTTTCAAGTTTAATTTTTTATTTTGTTTGGCCCCACTTGTCTACAAGACAAGGTAGTGTGGCTACTTAATAATAATAATCTCCTTTTTATTTTCGACCCTCTTTGGCCGATAATGGTAGACTTGCCTCCACCTTGGTCATTGTGAGTGGTTTGCTTTAATTTTTAAGTTTTGCTAAATGCTAGTTGCCTACACCTTGGGAGAGTCATCCCCAAAATCGTGAGGCTAAAGGAAAATATTTTGATGATCTACATGCTATCATGGACTAAAATTATCTAGAGTAGTCATCACATCTAACATTTCTTTTCTTTCATGTTATCTATTCTACATATGCTTATGCTCATCATGGTTTATGATTTAATGCTTTAGAAGTTCTCTTAAGTGGTACAATTCATCTATTTCTTAAGTCCTTATGCCATTTTTTTTTTTTTTCAAGCATATGTGAATCACTTAATGGTTTAGGATCTAGATCTTTCACTTTGCAAAGTATCTTCCTTTCAAGCACATCTATTTCATTGGGCCAACACATGTGGATGAATGATTAAAGTCTTAAAGTTTTATTCTTGTTATCATTTGGCAAGTTGTTCTTGCCTTTTTCTTTTTGCAAAGTTATATGTCATGATGATGAATGGGATGCTATGTTAATGGTTTTTATCTTATGAGCTTTACATTCATGTTATCTTAAATTTATGGGCTAAATCTTTACATTCTTAGAACTTCATTTCAAGCACTTTGCAGTTTCGTTTTTGGGCCTAAATCACAAATTTCAGACATCTAAAATACTCCTAAAACACCCCAAACACACCTAAAGACTCACCCACGAGTCATAATAAATTTTTAGACAACATAGGATAGCTTTATTCGGCCATCTCCACCATCTAAAACGGGTTTGAGGAAAACAACGGAGGGTAGTGGCGGGGGACCGTCCCGTGGCACTCCAGGTGGGTGTCCTCTCCGGGAAGTACTCTTACTGTCAGGGCTGACCATGGAATCTAGGGTGGGCCTCGTTGCCTTACTATCTTGAGCACCTGGCAGTTATTTGGCCAAGGGAGGAGGAAGCTTAAGGCTCAAAACATAGTTAGGGGGAGGGATAATAAAATTTACTTACTTTTTAAGAAACTCCTAATCACCTAGTTGCATAGACAATCCATGTGTGTTGGGGAATCTTAGATGAATGTTTAGGAACACACATTGCTAATACTTTCATGTTTACAATTCTTAATTGCAATCTTATGGTTTGTCTCTCTAAATGTTTTAAGTCTTTATGAGCATTTGAGTTAACAAATTTATATATCTTTATTTATTTGCTCTTGTGGTGTGATTCAAGAAGGAGTTGAGTATCCCACTTGGGGAGGCATCATCTTCTTGAATCTTGAGTGCTTTAGTGGTTGCCAATGAAAAGCATTCCAATAGAGTAAGTGCTATTGGGGCATGCTTGGCTTATGTGATTGATCTCAAATTGAATATTTTCTCAACTTGCACATTTTGGCATCATTGTATATCTTGTTAATTTGTATCTTTTGTATCATCTTGTATCTTTGTAATATTTGTCTTTCATTGTATAAGTAGTTGCAATTTTTAGTTTGTGGGATAGTTCAACTTATTTTAATTGTAATATTTTTATAATTGAACCACCCTCAAACTTAGTTGACCCCTTGCCCAACCTTAGGCACTAGTTATAGTTGACTTAGGGAAAGGGATGCTTGTCATTTAATCTTGCACTTTTCATTTGTTGCTTTAGCATCTTAGGTTTGTTTTCCCCCAAGCCTTTTAACAAATTAAAACCAACTCCTAGAACTTTAAAGTTAAATCAAATCTAGTAACTAGGGTCTACCCCCCTTGGCTTCCCTAGGAGTAAGCCTAGAAGGAAGAGGTTCCAGTCAAGGTGACAATGTGGACTGCAAACCTAGGCATTGTGCCTCCAAGGACACACTAAGTGAGCTGGACTTTGCTCACGTTTGCAAGTGTGTATTAGGACGACAACAAGGGGAACTCCCATTAGAAGAAGAAACTCAAAAATGAGGGAAGAAACCCCCTATCCTAATTTTAAACCTCTCTCTAATGCCCCAAGGGGTCACCCAAGGTGTGGAATGGGCCCCCCATGTGGTCCCCATCACCAAATGGCCAATCCAATAGAGATGGTGAGCCCCACAAGAGACAAATCCGCTCCCCTCTCTAAAGTTAAGTTGAATGAGAGGTAGAAAATGGGGAATTTGATTTATTTGACCCCTTATTACATATAAATGACTTAGGGAACAACTTTTCTCCATTTTCTTATGTTTTACAACTTTAGGCAAAATTTGACATTTTTAATTTAGCCAATTATTCGTTGATTTTTTACTGACTTGGACTCCTCATGGACATTGACCTAGCAAAACTTGTCCAATTGAGATGAAACTTGGTACAAGGGTGTAGGGGGTCATAAGACGTTTGTTTTGAGTACTCACACCCCTATACAAAATCCCCAAGGACCAAAGTTTTACATTTTTCATAAAAAATAATTAAAAATTTCCAATTTACAGGAAATTTTAATTATTAAAAAATCCTATCAAAACTTAATGGAATTCCACAAGACTCTAGGATATGTCTAGCATGGTCATATACAAAAATTTCATCCCTTAGTAACCTATTAGGCTCAATCATTAGAATGTCTTTCACCACTTTGGAGGAAATTTGAGTGAAAAACTCAAGTAATTAAAATCATTGGAAAAACAAAATTAATTACCCAAGGAAAAAAACAGTCGATGAAAGGACTTCCCTAATGATAAAGTCCTAGGCAAATAAATCATTACAACTTGACCCATGCTAACATGTTACATGACAAAATGTTTCCATGCATGGGAGCGGACATTCTGTGGAGAGAGAGAAATTCTGAGGGTAGAATTGCCCTACTGAGCCAAAGGTATTCAAACTTGTTGTACCACAAGGTACATATCTACATGGTACATGACGTTGACACCTAGTCGAAATAGGTGGTCAACATCTGGCTCCACATGGGAATGTATGCTTGATCTTTGGGAAGGAGAGCTATGAGAACCTCAAAATTTTCAAAACAAAGTTCTCACCAATACCCAACATAAGTACATGTGTGAAAAGAATAAACAATCATCAATAAATGAAATGATATTGACAATAATCACATAAATGAAATGATTGTACAATGAATTATAGACATAAATGAAATGATGAGCCTTTTGGACACCAAATGGCTCATCATTTGAAAAACAGCCTGAGGATGCACCATCCAAATGGCTAAGGTGGAAATAATTAGGACCAACCATGTCATGGATGAAATAAGACCTCAAATGTCTGAAAAATCCTTGACCGGGATGACTCGTTGAAGATCGTTTTCTAATTTTTATCAAGTTGTTATTTTTCTTGAGAATAGACCACCCGAGAAACATGTCTCTCTTTATTTCACCAAACTTTGAAGTTTGGCAAACCTTGTAAAATTGTGATAAATTTCTGCGTATGATTGTCATGGTGGAAGGCCAACCACTACTCATAATGATCTGGAATTTGTAAACTGAATTTGTCTTCCATATTCCCATTATCTTCTATCGAATCATCTGATGGTTGTGAGGTTGGAAGTGGAACTGTCAAGGAAACTACTTCACTGTCTTTAATAAAGTTGTCAAAGACCTTCTCTGAAGAGATGGGAGGAGGGTGGGGATTTGAATTCTTTGGATATTTAACAACTTGAAACTCAAATTCCTCCTCATCAACCAATGACTCATCCTCAACCTCTTTCGAAATTTCCAAATGAAATTCCTCTCCATGTTCTCTGTGAAATTATAGCTCTATAAGATCTAAATATCCAATGTAATTGTAAGTTTAAACCTATGAAGTAAAGCAATGCATACAGATTCTTAAGCAAAACAGAAATTAATAAATGCCTCATACACATAGTACACAAAGATTTACGATGGAAACCCTTAACTGAGAGAAAACCAGCCTTCCTTGGTGTCGCACCTTTCAACTCTTCATTTTATTAATTTCACCATTCACCATACAATACATACAATATTTTAGGTATTCCAGAGCTACCAAAACTCTAATCCCTTAATCCGGGATTAATTTAGAAAACTGCTAAAAATAGCAAAAATTGCCCCAAAAAAAATTGGGGCACTTCCCTAAACCCCGTCGGTTGGGTTGTCGCCCAAAGTTGAACGTTGCGCGTAACTAGGGGGGGGGCAAACCTGGCCCCACATGGGAAACCCCCAGGAAAGCGCCCGATGCACATGACACAAGGAGGGAAGGAAGTTGGGATCGTCGGACGCAGTTGTCGAATCTGACGCACCCAGACACACACATGCAAAGAATATAACACATACCCAACAATAATTACTTGCACTGACAAGGTGAACTTACAAGATTTCTAACTGATCTGTGGATTTAATAACCTCTGTTAATTTATCGATGGGAGCAATTGAAGCATCTATCTTAATATCTGAACTGACTATTTTAATATCTGGTTCCTTATCCTTCCATTTTTCTATAAAAGCATTAGTCAATTCCTTCTAAGTTTTAACATGTTTATCCTTGAGTTTCGTGAACCAAAAAAGATCATCATCATCAAAGGACAAGCTAAATAATTTCATTCCAAAGTCTTCATGCCAAGCATTGTTACAACATTTAGCAAAGCAATGAGAAACCTCGTAAACATGACGTCCAACATCAACCACATTACTAGCTTGAAAACAAGGCAATTTTTGTAAATCTCTTCCTGAAATCACATGTGGGTAACCGTTTATTTCAGAAAAATCAATAGGTCTATAAATATCATCAATTTCTAAACTAGATTCTTTAAGCCAAAAAAACAAAAAATTCTAACAGAAATGGACTGGGACCCAAAATTATTAAGGATCCTACGAGAAGAAAGCTTTCCTAACCTCGTCCAAAAACACTTTCAGGTTCAAGGATGAAGCTAAGAAAACCGTGAGTTCCTTCTTGAAGAATATTTTGTCAAATTATTTTGAAGTGGAGTCACCAAATGATCAAGTTTATTCTAAACAAACAAGAAGCATCAAACAAAGAAAAAACAAAAAGGAAAACAAGAAGTCGTACTCTGGGAATATAAAGACTTATCCCCGACAACAACGCCAAAGATGTTTCCATCCTAATACACACCTACAAGCGTGGAGAAGTCTCCAACCCACTTGGTGTGTCCTTGGAGGCACAAACCTAAGTCTAGACCCACTGTGACTTCGATCTAGACTCCTTCCATGTAGGCTCACTCCTAGGGAAGCCAAGGGGGTAGACCCTATTAAACTATGTGAAGTTTTTATTAAAGTTCTAGGATTTAATTGATTTATTGATTAGGGAGACCGAGCCCAATGACAATCAATCGTGCAGATGCAATATTTCAATGACAAGCAAACCTTTTGCTTTAACAAAACACGAATTAGACCAGTGCCTAAAGATTACCCAATCCCAATTATTCCAATATACACAATATATATATATATATATATATATATATATACAAAGCAAGATACTTCTACAAAAATGAAACAAATCTACGAGATATATATACAATGAATTGAAAGACAACTTTGTACTTTTAAAGAATTATGCCCAAATGAATAAAGGATACTTGAAATGAAAAGTACTTTGAAATAGATATTTACATGAATTGAAATTGTTGAAAAGTAAATGAATGGAAAAACTTGAAATGTAGAAAATGTGAGTTGAAAGTGTTACAATGTGTGTAGGTTACTTCTAATATATTTTTAGGGCTCTCTTTGAATTAGGGGCATTGTGATGTGAAATATTCAAGACTAAGCTATGTTACTACCCCAAATCCTTATCCCTTCAACTAAGAGAAAGTGTTGGGTGCTCAACAAGGGAACAACAAGGTTTCCCTCTAGCTCCGCAGGTCAAATCCAAGATGCTTGGGTGCTCAACAAGGAGGACATGTAGTGACGTGAAACGATCCCCGACTTCAATGCCTTCTAGCCTCCCAAGTCACCCATTTTTAATGGTTTCAGCAATAATGGAAGTAGGTGCCTAATTAGACTAGCCACACAGTCCTTTTCCCTTTCTTTTTACCCAAGATTCACAAAGTAGCAAGGGGAGGGAATACAGGGCAAATGGTGGGGTGAAAAGTTTGATTACTTTGCAAAAAGGAAACTTCTATCTAGCCGACACGATATTGCAAGGGTGGCAAAGCCACTCACATGCAAGGTGTGGGCACAAATAGAAAAATAAAATAACTTGAAATGAATTGAATGAACAAACTAGGCACACAACTTTGTCTTAAGGACAAAGGTGGTCGAAAAATAAATTAAGTTACCTAACCTCACAACTATGGTGGAGGAAAAGCCTACCGATTTTGAGACAAAGGTGGGAAAAAATACTTGCAAAATAAACAAAAGAAAACTAGCTACTCAACCTTGTCTTTGTGGGAGAAGTGGGACAAACAACTTAAGAAAAAATTACAAATTAAACAACTAATCTATCCAACACAGTATTGCAAGGGTGGCAAAGCCACTCACATGCAAGATGTGGGCAAAAAAAACTTGAAAATACTTTACAATTTACAACTCATGTACATGATAAAAGAATGCAAGCCCAAGAGACTCTCTTGGGTTGCTTACAATGATTTGGAAAGCAAGAAGAGGGAGGGAGTTTTTCACCAAGGCCTTTGTATGCTTCCTTGAGCTCCTTGTGGCCAAAATTGGGCATCACCTCCCCTTGGACAAGCGAAAACCTGCAAAAAACAAGAAGTAAAGTGTGCTGGAAATTGCTGGAAATCACTTCAAATGTGTTAGTAGTTGTTAGTATCTAAAACATAAAATGTTATACTAAAAATCTGAACATAAAACTTGATTAGATTGCAAGATTTAGAAGATAAATAAGTGCAGAAAATATGTAAAAGAATGCTAAAATAATATCAGAAATATTAATGAAGAGAAATGAAGCTATTGGAGTCTTCATTTCCAAGCTTTGGTAACCTGCAAAGTTGTAAATATTTTCTACACAATGAGGCAAGAAAGTCAGTCGTTTAAAATGGTCTACAAACTACTTTGCAAACTCAAAGAAGAACAACTCACATAGATCTACAACAATACTACTATATAGCTAATCCCAACAAAATACTTTGCTTGGGTTTTTTCAAGTAAAACAATGTGTGCAAAATAACTACAAACTGCAGAAATATTACTTCACAAGAACACCAAACAAGAACAAAAAAAGTACTCCAATAGAATATCACAAGGACACCAAGAGTTCCTCCAAAGCTTCACTTCTATTATTGAAAACAATGGTTGTAATATGACAACAATATTACAAGAGAGAAAATGGGGGAAGATCAAGAGAGAGTGAGAAGAAAATTGGGCAGCATGGAGTTGCTATGAAATTAGATCTTAAAAATGAGGAGAGGGGCCTTTCTTTTATGGGAGGGATGTTATCGCACAGTTTGTAGTTAAGGTAAAAGATAGATGAAAGAAAAACAACTTGGCGTAACTGAGACTATCTTACCACTGTCACCTCAATAGGATAACTCTTTTTGTTTAGGGTGGTAGACCCAGGGGAGACGTCCCCGGTGACTTGGGGTTTTGAGAAGGAAAAGGTTTGAAAGGATAAATATGATATTTCCACTCACAAGTCACCACCGATCAGAAAGTCTTGGCTAATTAGCCAATAAAGATAAGTAATAACCAAGAAAGTGTACTTGCCCGAGACAAAGCAACAAGGAATCTATACATGTGCAAGCTTACTTGCTGGTTAGTACTTCATATAATCAAAGACTTTTTGATAATAAGCAATTGACCAATAATATTGATGAAGTAAATCAATGTTTATACAATAGCAATGATCACACAATATCACTTCACAATAAATGCTAAAGAAACTTTGCAATGATGAATGGAAATCAATGTAACAATACTAGGAGCAACGCTTTAGTTAATCATTCAATTGCTTTAAAGATAAATAAATGTTGCATAGAGATGTTTATAGCATGAATAGATGACGACAACAATAGGGTTAGTGATTATTATTCTAAGATAGGGTTAGAATGATTAGTAGTTGTTCAAAGTTTTTGGATGTGTGTGTGATCAAGGTACTCAACACAAGAAGTCTTAGATCAATGCGTTATTAGGGAAAATGGAGTCAAAACAACTGCAAATGTTGAAGGGCCGTGAGGATAGTGATATGGCTAAAGACAATAGGGTTAAATGTTGAGGTGTTGCTAAGGCAAGGCCTCAACAATGAAACCCTATGGGAGAAAGGCTCACTAAGGTGTAGAAACCCTAGGCCTTAGTGCTTTCTCCTCCTTCTTTAGCTCATTAAAAAAGAGAAAAATGACTAGCTTGAGTGATAAATTCTATGGCTAAGGACAAGAGAGATTAATGATGAAGTGTTGCTAAAGCAAGGCTTCATCAATCAAACCCTAGGGAAAATGGCTCACTAAGGTATAGAGACCCTAGGCCTTAGTGCGTTTTCTCCTTCCTTGGCTCAAAGACAAGATAAAAAATGGCTAGGCTAGAAGAATAGAATTAGAGTGTTGCTATGGCAAGGCTCTATCTAACTTCAACAAATCAAAATGGCTCTTGGCTTATCTTAGTAGGGACATGAGACATGGACACCAACATGTGCTTGTCCCCTAGGGTTTAATCCAACAAATTATAACAACAAAATGCAAGTAAACAATACCATAACCATTCGATAAAGAAGTGTTTTGAAAAAATTCACTTACATCCACCAAGCATTCATGTAGCCAAACACTAGTTGTAAACCTTTTGTTGACCGCCTATTCAACTAGTGGGTCAACTCCATGTGCCATGAAGAGATGCATCATCAGATGAAAATATGTCGAAGACAGTTTGGTTCTATTGG
>ML851218.1:32339-46200 GCA_009831015.1 Picea engelmannii
CACGAAGTATGCAACATGAAACCTCTTCGCACCAGTGAAGGCAAACTTACACTTTTCCCTGAGCAGAAGTGGTCTAGTGTCATTTGATCGTGTTGAGACTATAATTGAGAAATCAGACTCATTTGAGGACATTGAGAAAGCCTCAACTCAAGAACAATGTAACTCCTTCAAAGACAAACTTGATGAGGCTCAATAATGGTTTGTCGCAGATGAAGCATTTAAGGATGTTGGTGCTATTCTGTCATATGAGAATGTGAATTTATATGTCATCAAGTGTTGAAGGAACAAAGTGATCTGGATTGTCTTTTGAGGGATTTTCAAATATCATCTTGCAGATAGCCTGTAGCATATTTCTGGAGGATTTGACTTATGGTAGCAGAACCAAATTCACCTTCAAATCAACAGTTACATGAAATCAAGACAACAAGTATGAAACAACATATGGTAGATCTATAACATTAGCTTAAGCATGAAGATAAGGCCTCTAAATTGGTATTTTTAGGCTGCTGGAGTGAAGGCTTGTCAGAGTGATTTCAGGTTAACCTAAGTGCACTTATGACAACATTAAAATCAGCACGGAAGCATGCTATTGCAATTCTGTAGCAGATTTCCAGCACTGTTTGAAGCATTTCCTATGGAAATGTTTGGCACAAGTTGAGAGCATCATTTTCTGGCTTGTTCTAAAGAAAATCCCTCATCAGGTTTGGGACTGTTGAAGCACTTTGAACAACCATCAGAGAGGGCACACTAAGTTTAGTAGTTACAAGAGACTCTGTAGGCCTTTTCCAGGCATTTTGGAAAAATATCAAGGAAAGACCTGTAGCAGATTCTCAAGCATATAGAATCCTAAAGCATGAGTCAAAGGGTTTTGGAATTACACACTAAACATATAATGTGTGTTAAATTTCAAGCATAAACAGATAAAAATAGTCCACAGTACTATTCTTTTACTTTTAACAAATAATCTGAAGCATAAGAAACATTGGAAAACAACAAAAATATTTATCCTGGGAAACCCTCAAGGGGAAGAAAACCCAGTAAACTTCTTTGTGATATATTATCAGTAAACAAGTACAATGATAGTACAAGAATTCCTTAGAAGAAGATAAGTCAGTAACACTTACTGCTGTCTCCGTGTCTTTAAATATCTCTGAGTCTCTACTCAGATCTACCCTCAGAACTATAGCTATTGTTGTAGCTTTTGCTGTCCCAAAAGTGCCCTTAAGACTGACTCAAATCTTCCCTTGAGTTGCTGTCCAGAACAACCTTTAAATGTTGTCCAGAACAGAAATATCAGTAGCTACAAAAGTGCCTCTGTTGTTGCTCAGAATAACTTTCAGATGACGTCCAGAATAACTCTCAGAATAGAATCAAATGGCTTCTATAGAAGTGCCTTTGTTGCTCCCTTGATTCCTCATAAAAGCATAAGCTGTTTACTAAGAAAATCCTTAGCAGCTCACTCAGAAAATCCTTAGTTGCTCCCTCAGAATAACCTTAGCTGCTCTTTCAGAATAACCTTAGCTCAGAACTCTTATGAAAACTAATATATAAAAACTGATGTCAAGAACGAATGAGAAGAGGGTGCCTCCCTCTCTTTAAATAGTAAAGAGTTTAGGTTAGGTCCGCCTTAGCTTAGGATAGGAGCTAGAGAGGTGGCCAACTTAGCTAGGAGAGGTGGCCGACTTTCTTTAGAGGAGGGAGGTTAAGGCAAGGGACAGCTGGCAAGCGAAGGGGGAAGCTTTAAGTGGGAAGCTTAAGGGGGTACCTTAAGGGTGCATCTTGAAGTTGCTTGAGGAATATCCTCTACAGCTGCTTTAAATTTTAACAATGTGAAGGTCGTTGCATTAGAAGGATGACAGAAGTCAAGGCTATTCTTTACAGATTGTATGCACATCACTCAATCCAGGATGTTCTTGCATGTATGACAACATTGAAGAAGTTCGTTGGGTATGGTACAGGAAATCAAAAGAGATGGAAGGGATACCTGTGAGAGGCACAGAGCATCGATACAGAGGACATGAGCAGTCAACGAAGTAAATAATTGAAAGAAGGAATGATCACTTATATATATGAGTGGTAAGCTACCTTTTCTTAAATTTTGATTAGGTCAACCTGCATTAAACTCAGGGCCGACCTTTATAGGTATAAAGTTTAAACGTTGATGTGGATGTGAGAAGACTTGGAGGGCTGACCTACACACTTGAAAGACTTAATGATTTTCCTACATTATTTGTGGAAGTATTCAACATTAAAGGGTCTTTGGAGGATGGATGCCATGAGAAGAAGGTCTTTTTGATGATATGTTTCAACTTTCAAGGCTCATCTCCCTTGATTTTTTGTACAAGTGGCCTACAAATCCCAAATTTTGTTCTTTACAATTATTTAATTAAAGAAGAGAGCCTTTTGCCCCTCCATAGGCTAGATTAGGGGCTTTACGCCTAGGAAATTAATATTTTATTTTGAGGGAAGTTGAGCATCTCCTCCACAAATAGAGATGCACTTCCTCTCATTTTGACAACTAAAATCAAGGGAGAAATCCCTTAGGAGATCTGAAATTTTCTGAAATTTGTTGGAACATCTTTGTCTTGTACTTATGCGCACTTTTGGAGGATTGATCTAGTGGATATTTTTCTTGTTTGGTGGATCTTTCATGAAATTAGGGTTTCCTCATGCATAGCAACTTGGTATAGTAAGTGGTATTTCCAAGTTTAAGTGTTTGTTCTCAGAATATTTTGGTGAATGCTCTATTAGATGGGTAATAGCTACATGTTATCTTTGTCCTCTTGAATAATCTTGTAGAAACCCTAAGGAAGGATTAAGATTGTTTATCCCCTTCCCTTGACTTATCCATCTTAAATGTTGTTGAAGCATACAAGATCAAGATTAGGGATTGTGAGTGGACATCCCCTAAATCTTGCCTTTGTGGTTGAACCCTAGGTTTTATGAGAGGATAAACTCTAGGGTTTGACCTAGTTCCACTTTATCATTTGCTAGACGCCAGAGAAGAAGTAGGACGACACCTAGGGTTTATGAGATGATAAACTCTAGGGTTTGTTTTCCTACAAGTTTAATCCTAGGCTTATGATTGGATAATCCTAGGATTTTGATCTTCAAGTATTCTTATGCTTTTATCCTCCTTTCAAGTTGTTGCATTGATTCCATATGCAAAATGAAAAGACATTGATCTCCAGATCTCCAACCACCTTTTTATTACCTCAAATCTTACCAAAACCATTTTGCTTGGACTCACTCTTCACATCACCTTGAGCTTCAATCCCCCAAGTCCTAGCAATATTAATCCAGGGAAACCCACTTGAGCCAAACAAGAGATGGCATGAAGTGAAAGAGGGTTGGTGAGGTGACAATGGCCTCCCTCTTGGTTACATCAAATCACACTTGAGCTTTTGAACTTTATCTCTATAAGTGCAAGTTTGTGTGATAATTGTTATCACACAATTTGTAGCTAGGATAAAAGGCTATAAGATAGAAGGCCAAACTGGCGTAACAGGAACCAATCCCACCAAATGTCACCATAATGGGATGGTTCTTTCTCTTTAGGGAGGTTAGGCCCAGGGGAGACGTCCCCGGTGACCTGGGGTTTTGAAGAGGCAAAAGGCTAATAAGATAAGGATAAGATTTCCCCCCTTCACAAGTCACCACCCAAACAGATAGTCCGGCCAAAGGCCAATAATGAAGTAAAACCCCCAAGAAGTGTACCTACTTGGAACAAAGCAACAACAAACTGATATGTGCAAACTATTTCAATGGGTTAGTACTTCATAAGACTATCTGATAAATAAATATAAGCAATTAGCAATAAATGTTGACGAAGTCAATGTTTATCAATATCAATGAAAAGTTGTAACACTTCACCAATAAATATTGGAACAATGTAGCATTCAATGTAACCAATCAACACCTTATTCAATTAATGCTTAAACCATCATTCGATTGCTCTTAAAACAAAGCGTTGCTGCATTAAAGATGAAATAACCAATGATGACGTCAACAACTAGGGTTAGAGTAGTTAGGGTTTGAAATTCAAAGTGTTTTGAGAGTGTTGTGATCAATGTTTCACTTCAACATTAGAGGACTTTAGATCAGTGCCTTAGGGTTTAATGGAGTCAAAAGTGAAGGATGCAAGAGTTGAAGGAGGGAAAGATTTTAAGGATTAGAGGGAAGAGTTTTGAGGTGTTGCTAAGGCAAGGCCTCAAAATCAAAACCCTAGGGGAGAGAGGCTCATTCCGGTGTTTCTACAACAAGGCCTCGTGCTCTCTCCTCCTTCCTGGCAAAACGGCTAGCTCAAGAATAAAGTATATAACCAAAACAAGAGGGTTTGATGAGATAAGGTGTTGCTACAGCAAGGCCTTTCAGCAAACTCTAGAAAGAGTATGACCCTAGTGTAGTAAACCTAGGCTAGGGACGTCTCACTCTTCTTGGTTTCAAAATAGTACGACTAGCAAAGAGGAAGAGGAAATAGGAGTGTAGCTATGGCTAGTCTCTTTATTTCCTCAACAATGGCTAAAGATTTCTCTATCAGGGGACATGAGACAATGACCTACTTGTGTGCTTGTGCCCTAGGGTTTTGATTCAACAATATTCATAAAAATATGCAAGAAATTAAACTACAACCATTCAATCAAGAATTTTTGTAGAAAAATACTTACAATTCACCAAGAAATAACCATGCAAACCCTAGTTGTAACACCTTCCTTCAAGAGAAATACCATAGAATGCCAAAAATGTCTTCCTTCAACAAGTGCGCCTCACTTAATCAGCCAAATACCCAAGATAGGGCGCAAATTTCAGACCTCCTTATGGAGTGAATGAGTAGTGATGAAAAAATGAGAGTGAAAATCTCCCATTTATACAAAACCTTGACCTAATTTTACATTTAGGTCAGGTAAAAAGGCCGACAAGGCCAAAATATCAAATCATATTGTTTTACATTAAATTGTCAAGTTAAAACCCTARATCAAGCTGAAAGGAGAATAAAATCCCCTCCAAGGGAGACGTTATCCCTTTTKAGGGCAGATGGGGCRTCCTAGAGCAAAACGTTACCCCTCCCTAGGCTTCTCCAACCTGCCACACGTGCCACTGCTACCTAGTCTGCCTGCCCCAAATGTCCATGATGTTGGGTGAYRTCATGGTCAAGGTGGTGACTTCCTAGGCCTCCAAAGGCCAACGTTCCACTAAGAAAGGGTCATCCCCCCTAGGTCAACTTGTGTCRGGGTGCCTCTGGTGGAAYGTTCTCTTCTTCTCYRGTGCAAAGCCCCYAATCCATATGTGTCCTGTCTCTGCCCCCTGATGGGGTCTCAWCATCCATCTGGAGGGCTCTTCAGCCCCATGGAGGTTCGAACTGATCATCTCCCCATGTGTACCAATCCAAATGGTACCTGTCCRTCGAGCATGGTCCTRCACATCAAAGGCTACGCCCTTMRTGGGCTYATCAATCACAGGGATCATAGMAATGTCAATCACATCCCATCATCAATATTATTAAACATATGCACAAAATCCCTAATACATCAGTTAACARCTCAAAGATGTTACACAAKCCTGCAATASAAGTTTGGAGAAAAGGACAAGGCGTCCTATTGGGCTAGTGTCCAYAGGAAAAGGAAAGTTCCCGGAAAGACCTCATCCAAGCCATRTAAGTGGGTGATGTGGTCAGGGGATGTCCAAGCATGTGGGTGCAGTGWAAKCCAAKGATGCAAAAGTGTTACCAGTGGGTKCCTTTGTAGAAGGCGAGTTGTGCCTGTCATGGATGCATTCTTTCCAAKCCCATTCTTGCCTTTATTCTTTTTATTCTTTTATTMTTTTWTKCTTTTTTTATTCAAGAGCTAATCAGGGGACACTGCATTAGCATGRTGACCAGAGCTGACAGCGTTACCCACAAGTACTTTCACAGRGATGAGAAGGTTGKCTCGTGATGAGACCCCCTTTCCCTTGGCTATGCAACCAAGGGTCACTGCCCTGGCMTGGTAACCAACTGGTGGCAATGTCATAYTGCTAGGTACCCATGGTCCTAATAGGTTGGCTCGTGATGAGACCCCCTATCCTCTGACTAGGTCTTGTTTTATTATTTTTCYGGGCCCCTCTTGTTTCTTGCTGAGAATCATTTTAYTGCTTTCTTGGGGATCCCTGGGTGAAGCATCTCGAGGTTTTATACTTAGGYTTTTATCTTTTACCATATTTCTTTTACCTTYTGGGCCTTTAKCCCCTTCTTCTCACGAGGTAAGGTGCAGTCCTAAAAATAGGTCAACCCAATGCCCGGACAAGGGGAATGGGATAAGTGAGTGGGAAGTAAGATGAAGAAGTGGTGCTATGATGGGAGCGRACGATGGATTTTCAGAAATCCCCCYAGTGGCAAACCAAAACCTACAGATACARGCTTGCTAGGGCACCCTGTCAATCCCCCAAACATGGTCAAGTGGGMAAATGTAAGATCCAAGMAGTTGTTAGAAATAATAGGAATCAGATGCATACATTTAAAGGTTTTAACGATCAAATGYGACACATACCATGATACCTGGACTAATTACCTCATGAAGCAAGAACCTCTTTTGATACTGGAMCAAACCRATGGTGATGGATGTTGTTGCTRCTRACAAGATAAAGACAATGGAAGAAGAAAAGGYRGGCCCTCCAGGKCCATGCTCAGGTCAATCCTGCTCTCGGTACTCCATGTCTAGGACCTGTGGKCCTCGAGACATGATCTCCTAGTTATCCCTRAAAAGTGGGGATAACAATAACAATTTCCATGAAGCTAGGAATCCATTCAGTGCCATGTTCACTAACTATTCATCTTCAACCTTCTCCCTAGMTACGRCAAGTTAATCATGAATTTGTGTGATCTTCATAAAGTAACTGGTGACTATGTCTGATCTGGTCTTCACTATGGATCTGAGTTGGTTCMATAATACTATCTTCCTTTTTATGTCCTGACTTTGGTAGAGACAAACTAGRGCATCAAACATCTTCTTCGTTGTCTTCTTATCAGACACATGAGAGACTAGATTATCCTTTATGGCATCCAATATCATCCACTTGGCCTTCCCTTCTCTCTTATTATGAGCTKCCAACTACGACAGATCTATAGGCGAAGTAACAACGTCCTTGACAATATCCCACAGATCATTCTCTTCTAGTAAGATTTTAACTCTCACCTTCCATAAGAAGAAATTTGAGGCACCATCCAATCTGTCCTAAAATTGGAGGTTAGTTGATGCCATCTCTGAGATCTACTACACAAAATCCCAAATCTGAAAATCAGTTTTGAAACCCTCTCAATGCTAGTCATTCGTCCCTATAGTAGATTTATTGTTGCAAATCCTTGAGAATCTGAATAAGAGTTATAGCTCTGATACCATGTGAAAAATTCCAAGCCCTTGGTGACTAAATTCCTTATGATCTCAATCAAACAAGTATCTTGCTGAATTTTATTAGTGCAAAAATAAATTTAAAACCATAGCATTAATCACATAATAGCTGGAAATCAAATAGCAAAATTAGAAAAAATTTCACACATACACAGGTAATTACTCCTTCAAAAAACTTACAAGGAAACCTCCACAAGCTTGCTTAAAACCAACAACTACACGATTATCAAAATCACCTTCTAAACTTGAGCTATACAACCTACTTGAGAGTACAATTTGCTAGAAAATTAAAAAAATAGCATAAAAGTATTGTACGATAGTACAAAGCTATTGTACAACTATCATACAAATTTTGTATGCATGTACATATTGTACGACCTACTACTGTACTGTATGAGCTATAAAATACTATTGAGAAAATACAACCTACTTGCTACCTGAAAATGCCTCTTTTCTAGTTGCATGCTCTCTCTCTCTCTCTCTCTCAACTTGCTCAACTACTCAAGTGTGTATAAACTCTCTATCTTGACCTGTATTTATACTTTTAGGTGAGACCAAAACCCTAATCTATTTTTGAGATTAGTCCTAGTCTAAGTCATGCATGCATGAAATACAGTTTTTAGACTCAACTGCTGAAAATAAGACTTTTTACTTTTTACTAAAGTGAACTACAAAATAGAATTGCTTTTTTAAAATAGAATTACTTTTTGAAAATATATCGAACTACTTCTTGTAAGTTCATACGAAACCTATGCAGAAGTTCATGTCTGAGCTATAATTCTCAACAATATAACACACAAGAGGATTGGGGATCTTAAAGTCATACCCAACACAACATATCCAACACACACACACACACACAAAATAGAGCATATCCAACGCACACACTCACCCACAAGAAAACATATCCGATACACTCAAAAACATGACACAACATTTCCAAGGCTCACACTCGCCCACATTAAATGGCATATCCAAAAGACACAGTCACCCACACGAAACACTCACCAAGCAAACAAGGCATATCCAATGCACACTCTCACTGACATGACACACTCATCTAGCAAAGATGACATATCTAGCATGCACACTCACTCACAAGACACACTCACCCAGTAAACACAACATATCCAACATGCACACAAGACATTCACGTTGTGAACACGACATATCTAACACACACATTCACCACATGACACAAGCACCCGACAAACATGACATATCTAGCATGCAAACTCACCCACATGACATACTCACACAACAAACAAAACATATCTAGCATGGACATTCAACCATACGACACACTCATCCATCAAACATAGCATATCTAGCACACACACACACACACCCATGAAACACAACATGTTAAACACATACATTCATCCACATGACACACTCACCCATGAAAAATATTCTATCCAACACACACACTCGCCCCTAAAACACGACACATCCAACACACATTCACCCACATGACACACTCACACATCAAACACAACATATCCAACACACACTCACCTATCAAATGTGACATATCTAACACACACACTCACCCATGAAGAGCATCATATCTAACACACATACTCCCCAATGAAACTCGACATATCCAACACACACACTCACCCATGCAACACGACATATCCAACGAACACACTCACCCACATGACACATTTTTTAATACCCATCAAACACAACATATCCAACATGCACACTAATCAATTAAACATGACATATCCAACACAGACACACTCACCCACACGATACACTCACTCTTTAAACATGGCATATCCAACATGATGCACTCACCCATAAAACACAACATATTGAACACCACACATTGAACCATAAAACCCCACATATCTAACACACAACATACTCATAAAACACATGTCCAACACATGCTCACCTACACAACACCCACCCTTAAAACACATCATATCCAACACACACATTCACCCATAAAACACGTCTTATCCAACACACACACACACACCCACACACTTTATATCCAACACACACTCACCCACACAAAAAACATAGCATATCCAACACACACACTCACCCAGAAAACATGGCATATATCCAACACACACACCCACACAACACATTTATCCTTAAAACATGGCATATCCAACATACACATGCACACGCACACACAACACAATTACCTAGAAAACACAACATATCCAACACACACACTCACTCGCACAACATAATCACCCATTAAACATGACATCTCTCTCTCTCTCTCTCTCTCTCTCTCACACACACACACACACACACACACACACACACACACACACACACACACATAAAACACAACATATCCAACACACACAACATGGCATATCCAACACACACTCTCACACATATAACACAACACATCCAGCACACACACACACACACACACATCTCAAAGAGGATGGGAGGCTTAAAAATCATGCACGTTGATCCTTACAACCAATCAACTATTATGTTAAAAGGAGGGCCACTACCCTTATGAAAATGTTCAAACTTCTATATTTTCATAAAGTAGAGCTTAGAACCATTGTTGGTTTAGCACAGAAGAGGAGAGACGATTTTAAAGTCACAACCAACACACCTTCATCCATAAAACACGACATATCTAACACACACACTCACCCATAAAATGTGGCATATCCAACACACACACCCCGACAACATGTCCCACAAAGGGGAAACGGAGGCTGAAAAACCATGCACATTTGGCTAAAGAGGAAGCTTTTATAGGTTTTGACTTTTAATTAGATATCTACCAAAATATATATAAACGTATATTTGAATAAGATATAAAAAATGAATGATGATTTACAATTGGTGGCCCCATATATAAATACGATTGAAGAGGTCCTTGTGCTTTTTGAATGAAAAGGTATGTCTTTTAATAAAAATATCTATTATATTTGTTTATTTTTATTATGTTTTTATATTATACTATAGTATCTATGCCTATGCCTATGTTTATTTTCGTGTGTATATGACATTGCTTAAGCCTTTAGGATTGCTTTGTCTTCAAAGATGAGTTCGCCTTCTTTTAAATAAGGTCATCTTGACTCTGGATTTTTTTGTTTGAAGGTTGGGTCTTTATGCCATTCACTTGTATTACCTTGAAGTATAGATAGATTTTCTTTGAGTTCTTCTTTCTCCATATATGGTGTTATCCTTACCTTATGATCTAGGCTTCCTAACCCATATAGCTTATAGTTCTTCCCTTGCCACTTGAATTCCATAGATTGTTCTGGGAGGTTTGTGGCATAGTTGCCCAATTGTATCAACCATTCTGCTCCTAACACCATGTCCATTCCATTAAGTGGTATAGCATAATATCCAATTTGTAGTTCCAAGTTCTGTAATATATAGAAACCTTATGATACCTTCCTACTCCTTTAACTTATTGACCATCAACAATTGTAACCATTAGACCCTTCATGGGGTATACAAAAAGATTTAGTTGTTTTGAAAGAATGATATCCATGAAATTATGTGTACTTGCGGAATCTCCTGGGATTGTGATATTTTTATTCTTTATGCTTACCTTGAATTTTAGTATCCTTGGATCCACTCTTCTTGTAATTGCCATAAGCAACATCATGGGTTTTTCATCATCACTATTGCATATAGTACCATTGTTCCTTAGATGAGTGGAGTATATCGTACTATAGGTTGGTTGCACTTCTTCTTTTTGGCCTATAACCTTGTTAAGGACCCTTGATCCTTCTTCTTGACAAGTCTGCTTAGTGCATGTGATTGTTACTAATGGCACTTTCAATGAGTTTTTCGTCCAGGTCGGATTCTAACATGTCTTCTTCAACCAAAAACTCTACTTCCTTCCCATCTATAAGTCTGAAATGGTATGAGTGACTGTGTGTACATCTATGACCTACAATCCAACTCTTATCACATCTACAACAATGGTTTTCCTTCCTTTTCCCCTCTTCATCGGAGTCGATAATGGAAGTGTTTGATTCTCTTTTAGCACCATACTTGTATGATTTTAGATTGTTGCATCTATGCCCATGTGACCACTTATTCTTGAAATATTTACACTTGTTAACTCATTTCTCATCTATATCATGGTCACGCTATTTGTCATCATCCCTTGTGTGGGGTAGTAGATACTTGTTGACTTTATTTTTTCTTTAAATTAATTTTGTTGTTTGTCTAGCACCTTCAATAGTTTTGGGATTCCATAATTTTATTTCATTACAAATGTAATCCTTCAACCCATAGATGTGTATTTTTAGCAATTGATTGTCTGAGAGTCCTGTTATCCCCACTTTTAGGGATAACTAGGAGATCATGTCTCGAGGCCCACAGGTCATAGACATGGAGTACTGAGAGCAGGATTGACCTGAGCATGGCCCTGGAGGGCCCATCCTTTTCTTCTTCCATCAGCTTTATCTTGTCAGCAGCAGCAGCATCCATCACCATCGGCTTGGTCTTGTATCAGAAGAGGTTCTTTCTCCATGAGGTAATTGGTCCAGGTATTATGGTATGTGTCACTTTTGATCATTAAAACCTTTAAATATATGCATCTGATTCCTTTTATCTCTAACAATTGCTTGGATCTTACATATGCCCACTTGACCATGCTTGGGGGAATTGACAGGGTGCCCTAGCAAGCCTGTGCCCGTAGGTTTGGTTTGCCACTGGGGAATTTCTGAAAAGCCATCGTCTGCTCCCATCATAACACCATTGTTTCATCTTATCTCCCGCTCATTTATCCCATTCCCCTTGTCCGGGCATTGGGTTGACCTATTTGCAGGTTTGCATCTTATCTCGTGGGAAGAAGGGGCTAAAGGCCCAGAAGGTAAAAGCAGCTGGTAAAAGACAAAAGCCTAGAAATAAAACCTCAATATGCTTCACCCAAGGATCCCCGAGAAGGAAATAAAAATCCTCTCAGCAAGAAACAAGAGGGACCCGGAAAATAACAAAACAAGAACTAGTCAGAGGATAGGGGGTCTCATCACGAGCCAACCTATTAGGTCCATGGGTACCTAGCAGTATGACATTGCCACCATCTGGTTACCATGCTAGGGCAGTGACCTTTGGTTGCATGGCCTAAGGAAAGGGGGTCTCATCACGAGCCAACCTTCTTATCTCTGTAAAAGTACTTGTGGGTAACACTGTCAGCTCTAGTCACCATGCCAAGGTAGTGTCCCATGGTTAGTTCTTGAATAAAAAGAAAAAGACGAAGAAAATAAAATAAAAGAATAAAGAAAGAAAAGAAATAAAGGCAAGAATGGGCTTGGAAAAAATGCATCCATGACAAGTACAACTCGCCTTCTACAAAGACACCCACAGGTAACATTTGTGCATACTTAGCCCTCACTGCACCCACGTGTTTGGACATCCCCTAGCCACATCACCTCACTTACATGGCTTGGATGAGGTCTTCCTGGAAACTTTCTTTTTCTTGTGGACACTAGCCCAATAGGACGCCTTGGCCTTTTCTCCAATCTTGTATTGTAGGTTTTTGTAATGTCTTGGAGCTATTGATGATGTATTAGAGGTTTTTATGCATAAGTTTAATAATATTGATGATGAAATGTGATTGACATTGCTATGATCCTTGTGACTGATGAGCCTGTTGTCGTCCTTATACACACTTGTAGATGTGAGCTAAGTCTGTCTCACTTAGTGTGTCCTTGGAGGCACAATGCCTAGGTTCACATCCCACATTGTCACTTTGACCAGAACCTCTTCCGTCTAGGCTTACTCCTAGGGAAGCCAAAGGGGGTAGACCTTAGTTACTAGATGTGTTAAAGTTAAGTTCTAGGAGTTAGTTTTAATTTCTTAAGGTTAGAGGGGGTTCTAATCCTAAGAAGCTAAGGCAAGAATGCAAGGTGCAAGGGTTAGCATGAAAAGCAAGCCTTTTCCCTAGGTCAACTAAGACTAGTGCCTAAAGATTGGGCAAGGGGCCAACTATGTTAAGGGGTTGTTCGTTACAAGTAAGTTACTTACAAGATTTACAAAAGAATAAATTGAACCAAAGAATATTAGATACACTTATTCACTAAAAATTGCTAAGATACAATGATACAAGAGCAAGCTAACCACATCTTTCTTTATGTGTGCAGTGTTATCCCTGATTTTTGGGGATAACCAGGAGATCATGTCTCAAGGCCCATAGGTCCTAGACATGGAGTACCGAGAGCATGATTGACCTGAGCATGGCCCTAGAGGTCCCATCCTTTTCTTCTTTCATCAGACTCGTCTTGTCAACAACAGCAACATCCATCACCTTCGGCATGGTCTTGTATTGGAGGAGGCTCTTGCTCCATGAGGTAATTGGTCCGGGTATCATGGTATGTGTCACTTTTGATCATTATAACCTTCAAATGTATGCATCTGATTCCTTTATTCTTTGACAACTGCTTGGATCTTACATTAGGCCACTTGACCATGCTTGGGGAGATTGACTGGGTGCCCTAGCAAGCCTGTACCCATAGGTTTTG
>ML851218.1:46898-57634 GCA_009831015.1 Picea engelmannii
CCCCCCCCCTGCAGTTTTCTAAATTTTTTTACACAGACGATTTTTTGCCAATGACCCGCGAGTTTTTGGCGATTTTTTCGAAAAACTCGCGATTTTTTCCTAAAAAATCGCCAAAAAATCGATCGATTTTTTCAGCGATTTTTTTGGAAAAAATCGTTTCCTGGAAAAACTCGCGATTTATCGCGATTTTGACGATTTATCGGCGATTTTTACAACACTCAACTTTCCCAGGATAAATATTTTTGTTGTTTTCCAATGTTTCTTATGCTTCAGATTATTTGTTAAAAGTAAAAGAATAGTACTGTGGACTATTTTTATCTGTTTATGCTTGAAATTTAACACACATTATATGTTTACTGTGTAATTCCAAAACCCTTTGACTCATGCTTTAGGACTCTATATGCTTGAGAATCTGCTACAAGTCTTTCCTTGATATTTTTCCAAAATGCCTGGAAAAGGCCTACAGAGTCTCTTGTAACTACTAAACTTAGTGTGCCCTCTCTGATGGTTGTTAAAAGTGCTTCAACAGTCCCAAACCTGATGAGGGATTTTCTTTAGAACAAGCCAGAAAATGATGCTCTCAACTTGTGCCAAACATTTCCATAGGAAATGCCTCAAACAGTGCTGGAAATCTGCTACAGAATTGCAATAGCATGCTTACGTGTTGATTTTAATGTTGTCATAAGTGCACTTAGGTTAACCTGAAATCACTCTGACAAGCCTTCACTCCAGCAACCTAAAAATACCAATTTAGAGGCCTTATCTTCATGCTTAAGCTAATGCTATAGATCTACCATATGTTGTTTCATACTTGTTGTCTTGATTTCATGTAACTGTTGATTTGAAGGTGAATTTGGTTCTGCTACCATAAGTCAAATCCTCCAGAAATATGCTATAGGCAATCTGCAAGATGATATTTGAAAATCCCTCAAAAGACAATCTAGATCACTTTGTTCCTTCAACACTTGATGACATATAACTTCACATTCTCATATGACAGAATAGCACCAACATCCTTAAATGCTTCATCTGTGACAAACCATTATTGAGCCTCATCAAGTTTGTCTTTGAAGGAGTTACATTGTTCTTGAGTTAAGGCTTTCTCAATGTCCTCAAATGAGTCTGATTTCTCAATTATAGTCTCAACACGATCAAATGACACTAGACCACTTCTGCTCAGGGAAAAGTGTAAGTTTGCCTTCACTGGTGCGAAGAGGTTTCATGTTGCATACTTCGTGTAGGTGTTAGTAAAACCTAAAACGTGGTAAGTTGCAATCTTTCCAGAGGAAAACCCTTAGTGGTAATATATCAAAAGGATCGTATAGAAGTAAAACTTCAAAGTCTGTTCTTTACATACTTGAATGCCTTGCCCATAGGCTTCCTCATCTGAACACTTCATATTTTATTGAGACCCATCAAGAGTTGCCCCAAAAGATGGTTAATAGGAACCATTCGTCAAAGACATTTGCACTCATCAAGGGAAAACCTTCCTAACATTGAGAGGCTTTGGGATGATTGTATCCAGGAGGAGACTCAGATGGAGTCAAAGGACAACAAGAAGGATGGTGATGAGAACCTAGCTCTATTTGGTCAATTAAACAAGGGAAAAGGTAAAGGACCCAACAAGGGTAAGGGAAAGAGTGAGGAGTCAACCTCATAGCTATAAAAGGACTTGAGTAAAATCAAGTGCTTTAGTTGTCATAAGCATAGTCATTATGCATCACAGTGTCAATGAAGAAGAAGGGTAAAGGGGAGCAACAACAAAAGTAGGTAGTAGCCTCTGCAAAAACTAAGGTGAATGAGTTTGCTGCCAAGTTTGAGAAGGATTTTCATTGTTATCTTGACTTTCTACTCGTACAATTCCAAGGAATGTGTGGTATGTGGAAAGTGGGGCATATCGACATATGACATCAACTCAATAGTTATTTTCTAGTCTAAAGAAGCAGGACTCAGGAGTACAAGTTGAGCTTGGTGATAATGCCAAGTACCTAATAACAGGAGTTGGTACTACTCCCTTCCAGCTCGAGTAAGATAATTCTTTAGATTTAGATGATGTCTTGTTTGTACTAGGTCTCAAGAAGAACTTGCCTTCAATTTTGGTTGAGAATAAGGGCTTTGTAGTGGAGTTCAAGAACCAACAAGTCCTTATCAAATCGAGGGAATCTATCCTAGTTACAACTCAGGTAATACGGGTTAGAGAAGGTAATTTGTACAAGTTGCAGAGTGAACCTATTCGAGCCTTGATACATATCAATGATAGCATGTGGGAGTTGTGGCACAAGAGGATGGAGCACCTGCATCACATGATGTTTCCTATTATGAGGAAGATAGTCATAGGTCTTCCAAAATTCAGCATTGAGCAACATGGTGTATGTTGAGGGTGCATGCTTGGAAAGCATGCCAAGGCTTCTTTCCCAAGCAATGAGAATAGGTCTAAGGGGACTCTAGAACTAGTACATTTGGATGTTTGTGGACCAATGCCAGTAACATCAATGACAAGAAGCATGTATTATGTTTCCTTTCTTGATGATTTCTCTTGCAATATTTGGATCTACTTCTTAAAGAACAAGGATGACATCTTTAGCAGGTTTCAAGAGTTTAAAGCTCTAGTTGAAAACCAGACAAGAAAGAAGATCAAAGTCTTGAGATCGGATAATGGGGAAGAGTATGCCTCCAAGGAGTTTGAGGGTTTTTGCAAGGAGGCAAGAATCAAGAGGGAGCTGATAGTTTTGTACAACCCACAACACAATGGGGTTGTAGAGAGGAAGAATTGATCCAATATACATCAGTCTACATCCAAAAACTGATGTTCTCACAAGATCTTGGAGGACATGATACTAGAGGAGGCATTCACTGGTGTAAATCCAAAGGTGAATCATTTCCGCATCTTTGGTTGTCTAGTTTATATCCATGTACCGATAGAAAAGAGGAACCAATTGGAGTTTGTGGGTTACAATGAGACTTCAATGGCTTACAGGGTCTATAATCCAGAGCATAGGAAGACAGTAGTAAGAAGGGATGTAAAGTTTGAGGAATACTTTGCATCTAGGAAGTTTCATGAGCCTACTCCAATCGTAGCGGATGAGGATTATTAAACTCTGAAGGTTGAGCTGGGGTCACTAGTGATTTCCAGGGCAATACAACATTTAGGTGAATAGAAGGAGACAAGATCCCCTTCCACTTATGTGAGGAGACCTCGATGGTCAGTCAGACATCGAGGGATTCTTAGGAGCATGTTAAGACTCCTAGGAGCACATCAGAGAGAGCTAACCTATGAATAAGTTTCCAGACTTTATGCATTTGATGAGAAGCATTCTAGATTCTGAGCCTTCCTGTTTTCAAGAGGCAATAGACCAACAAGTATGGTAGGATGCCATGGTGGAGGAGTACACGTCCATCATGAATAATGATGTTTGGGACATAGTGCCAAGACCCGAGGAGAAGTCAACTGTGAGTTCTAGGTGGCTCTACAATATCAAGCAGGTTGTAGATGGTAGCATGGAGAAGTTCAAAGCAAGGTTTGTGGCGAGAGGGTTCTCCTAGAGAGAGGGAGTGGACTACGAGGAGACATTTTCTCCATTTTTCAAGTACACTTCCATTAGAGTAGTTATGTCCTTGGTTTTATTTATGGTATGGAGGATACATTATATGAATGTGAAGCTTTCCTTAATGGGATCATTGAGGAAGAAGTGTACATTGAGAAGCCTTAGGGATTTGAGGTAAGTGGGAAGGAGTCCCATGTGTGTAGGCTTAAGAAAGCCTTGTATGGACTAAGAAGGCATCGAGAGAATGGTATTCAAGGATCAATGGATACTTGCAAAGTATGGGCTTCACCAAAAGCGAAGCAGATTCTAACTTATATTACATGTTTGTTCTAATTGATCTACTCATTTTGTTGTTGTAAGTAGATGACTTGTTTTTGACAAGTGCAGAGAAGCTCATTATAGGGTGAAAAGTAGAAATGTTAGCTGAGTTCGAGATGAAGGACATCGACCTGATGCATTACTTCTTAGATTTGGAGGTTTTGCAAAGACCAAGGGAAATTTTCCTTAGGAAGGGTAAGTATGCAGTTCATATCCTTAAGAATTTTTGGATGGAGGACTAAAAACCTAAGGCCACACCCATGATGGACTACGAGGAGACATTTTCTCCATTTTCCAAGTAAACTTCCATTAGAGCAGTTATGTCCTTGGTTTTATTTATGGTATGGAGGATACATTATATGAGTGTGAATCTTTCCTTAATGGGATCATTGAGGAAGAAGTGTACATTGAGCAGACTTAGGGCTTTGAGGTAAGTGGGAAGGAGTCCCATGTGTGTAGGCTTAAGAAAGCCTTGTATGGACTAAGAAGGCATTGAGAGCATGGTATTCCAGGATCAATGGATACTTGCAAAGTATGGGCTTCACTAAAAGCGAAGTAGATTCTAACTTATATTACATGTTTGTTCTAATTGATCTGCTCATTTTGGTGTTGTATGTAGATTACTTGTTTTTGACAAGTGAAGAGAAGCTCATTATAGGGTGCAAAGCATAAATGGTAGCTGAGTTCGAGATGAAGGACATCAACCTGATGCATTACTTCTTAGGTTTGGAGGTTTGGCAAAGACCAGGGGAAATTTTCCTTAGGAAGGGTAAGTATGCAGTTCATATCCTTAAGAAGTTTTGGATGGAGGAATATAAACCTAAGGCCACACACATGATGGACTACAAGGAGACATTTTCTCCATTTTCCAAGTACACTTCCATTAGAGCAGTTATGTCCTTGGTTTTATTTATGGTATGGAGGATACATTATATGAATGTGAAGCTTTCCTTAATGGGATCATTGAGGAAGAAGTGTACATTGAGCATCCTTAGGTATTTGAGGTAAGTGGTAAGGATTCCCATGTGTGTAGGCTTAAGAAAGCCTTGTATGGACTAAGAAGGCATCGAGAGCATGGTATTCCAGGATCAATGGATACTTGCAAAGTATGGGCTTCACGAAAAGTGAAGCAGATTCTAACTTATATTACATGTTTGTTCTAATTGATCTGCTCATTTTGGTGTTGAATGTAGATGACTTGTTTTTGACAAGTGCAGAGAATCTCATTATAGGGTGCAAAGCAGAAATGGTAGTTGAGTTCGAGATGAAGGACATCGACTTGATGCATTACTTCTTAGGTTTGGAGGTTTGAAAAATACCATGGAAAAGTTTCCTTAGGAAGGGTAAGTATGGAGTTCATATCCTTAAGAAGTTTTGGATGGAGGACTACAAACCTAAGGCCACACCCATGATCACTAATCTGAAGAAGGTTACAAATTTAGATTCAGAGTTGGTCGATCCCATGTTGTATAGGTAGTTGATGGGTTCTTTGATGTATTTGGTCAAGACTAGGCCAAGTATATGTTTTACAGTGAACACCTTAAGTCGATTTATAGTGGAGCCAAGGCAAGATCATTGGGTAGTAGAAAAGCATTTTCTTAGGTATTTGAGGGGCACAATGGAGTATGGTTTGACTTATCTTAGAGGTACTGAAGTAAAGTTGCAGGGATATTTAGACTCAGTTGGGTAGGTAGTGTATTTGACAAGAAGAGCACCTCAGGGTGTTTCTTTAGCTTGGGATCAACAATGATATCTTGGTTCAGTAAGAAGAAAATTTTTGTAGCACTTAGATCGGCAAAGGTAGAGTACATAGTAGCTAATAATGCTAATTGTGAGGCCATTTGGCTTCGCAAGTGACTTGCATGTTTGTTTGATTAAGAGTTGGATCCTACAATAATTCACTGTGATAATTAGAGTTGTATCAAACTCTTTGAGAATCCAGTGTTTCATGACAAGTCAAATCATATTGAGATCATATATCACTTCATATGAGATAGGGTTCAAAAGGGAGCAGTGAAGCTCCAGTATATTCCCAATAATCAACATGTAGTTGATATTCTAACCAAGCCATTAGAAAAAGGGAAGTTTGAGGCATTCAAAGATAGACTTGGATTGGTGTGGAATTCCTTCCTCGCTAAGAGGGAGTGTTGAAAATTATAGCTCAGATAGGAACTTTTGCATAGTTTCCATGTGAATGTGTGAGATGTAGTTCGAGATATTTTAAAAAAGTAATTCTATTTTGTAATTCACTTTAGTAAAAAAGTGAAAAGTCTTATTTTTAGCAGTTGAGTCTAAAAATTGTATTTCATGTATGCATGACTTAGACTAGGAGTAAACACAAAAACAGTTTAGGGTTTTGGTCTTAGCTAAAATTATAAACACAGTTCAAAATAAAGAGTTTATACACACTTGAGCAGTTGAGCAGCTTGAGTGACAGAGAGAGAGAGTAGGAAACCAACAAAGAGGAATTTCCATGCAGCAAGTAGGCTGTATTTTCTTAGCAGTACTATACAGGTTGTACAATACAATATCAAGCCATACAGATGCCTACAATACATACTGTTACTCCCTAGGCTAGGGGTAACTAAGGAGATGATGTCTCAAGGCCCGTAGGTTGAAGACATGAGTGTTGACAGCTAGATGACCAGACAGAGCCCTTCCTCTCCACCACATCACCATCCATCGATAGCAGCGTCCTCCATGCCAGTGTTTGGTGTGCCTTTGATCAACACTTGTGCATGTACCGTCCTTCTTAATGCTAGTGATTTTTAGACCTAGGGTTCGTCCAGAGTTGTCCAAGAAAACCCCAAAGCACCGACATATCAATCCTAGGCCAAGGCCGAGGAAGGTCTCACTCGAGATGCAGAGAGGATCACAAAGAACATAAGTTCTTGTGATAGGGATGAAGGATTAAACATAAGAAACATTACTGCAATTGGCATCTATGTAACTTAGGTTTGATAACCTATTTACGACTAAGAATTAAAACTATACACACACATATTCAACTCATTCATAACATACAAAAATTAGATAGAACTGCCATATCTTTGTTATTGGAAGTATTCCATCACATCAGGGATATATAGTGCATTGAATAGATGCCTATGACAACCACAAAATTTCATATCAGTACTATATAAAAAAATGGAAATACAACATAATGCTCCATGCGCCTTGTATTAGGACTCAGACATATCAAAGTCACAGGAATATGTCCAAAACATCACACAATTACAACAAGCTTAGAATGAGCTCGATATTGGTAGCTAAGCTAACTCAAAACTCTCAGACTAGCGAGATATCCAATCAACCAACTAACTATTGTTCTAAGCTTAGAGCTCCTTTTTATATCTTCTACTGTTGGGGAGCGTTGTCTCTTTCTGCTCTACTCCACTCGCTTGTCTGATCCAACTGCCTCGTGCGCTTTTGGTGATTGCCAGGGAACACGTAGATTCTTTCGATCTGGGGAAATCTTGACTACATGGCTAGCTCATCTTCTGGCCGCCCCACGTCTTCGTATGCTACTGTCAATAATCAGTCGGGGAGATTTCTCAATGATTCCTTTCTTGAATCCGGCGGGCATCTTCTTGGATTCTGGTGCAATTGAAAAAATTCAGATCAACGAACACTTGGTAGTCCTTACACTTAGTGCGTTACTAGAAAAACTCAGGTTGATGCACATTTTCTGGCATTCTTCGCGCATTTCCTTAGGTGTGCGCAAATCTATGGAATGAGCACGCATGCACGCAAAAATAAACCCAAAACTTTGGGTGCTAACGGGCCCCAACCAACTATTATTTGGCACATCCTCGAGCTAGCTACTTTATGGAGTGATCTCGATGACGGGCGACACCATGTCCTTGAGGTTTTGCATGAATTCTAGAAACTGACTCTCAGGCTCTGAAAAATGATCTTGAAGCGTCTGGGTAAGTTGGACGGTCGTTTCTACAATGTCAGTTGTGACTGTTGAAGTAGTGAGATCAATGTTTTTGAGTTGCTCAATCAGGGGGTTGGCAGCGGCCAACAAGTCAGACAACTGTGTGAACAAAGTTAAGGTTGTATCGACCACGACGAAAATCATATCTAATGTGTTTTGGTGCTCTGTTTTGCTGCAATAATCTCTTTTGTTCTTGTAGCGATAGCCTACATTGCAATGACCTTCTCCCAAGGAGGTAGGAAAGTGAGGTTTCGCTTCTGCTGTGCGACCTCCATTTTGGCTCTGCTAATTCGTTCTACAATGGTAGACACTTCAGGCGGGGTTAAAAGGTGAGTCCACAAGGTCAAGTCGTATTCCACCAACTTGGAGAAATCTTGCACCTGTAATTGGCCGATGTGGAGAGCTTCTTTGCACGAGTACAGAGTATTCATAGAAGTGCGGTGGCCCCCAGTAGGCCACAACGTTGTTTCACACATATTCCGCCAGTCTGTGCTGCCCGTTGAGTATGATGTAGTAAGAGCTTCCTATAAAGTTAGTATGTATTGTCAATGGGGTTAGCGGTGCTAGAGGAAGCCGAGTATTTATGTTTTGTTAGGGAGAGTGTAGAAGAAGCCTTCCCCGATGGATTCACTTATTTGTGCAACATGAGGAGGATTCTGGGTTCCGGGAAACATGCCTTCTTTCGAATCCTCTTAGGAGACCCTGCGTCGTAGGGAGGATATATCAACTGCAGATGTTTGGCTACCCTCCACTTTTTGGTGACACTCATATATAGCCAGATGCCCATATCTACTTTGAATCTCTCTCGCATGGATGCTTCAATATTTTCCCATTTGTGATATGATTCTTGATGTGCAACCCACTAGCCTACGGGAATCACTATCAGTATTGAGTCAAGTGCGCGGGGCCGCTGATACTTGGGAATGCACTGTATCCATGCAATTAATGTGTCCACCGGATCCAACCCATCATACCGATAGGGGCCAAAGTCTTCCACCTACTCTTATGTCGATATATGTGCACACCTCCTTGTTGACACCTCGTAAAGCTTATTCTGCCATCTATCTAGGGCATCCTCAAAATTTGTGCCATAATATTTGACACTCATCCATATTAATTCTTCGTTTGCGGTGGGGTTGATGTAGTTCTCCCTGTGCCCCGTGACCTTGTAAATATTTTCAATGCACAAGCTCCACGCATCCTCATCTAATGGACCATTGTAGCGGTCACCCTCATATGGGTCTAGTGGCACGACCATGCGTAGGGTGTAAGTTTCAAAGGACAGTTGCCTCTTCTTCTAGTTTAACACCACAATATTGTCAAAGGCCCAACCAATTCCCAGTAATGCAGGATAGGGATCAGATTCATCCATGATCTCGATGACTTCAAAGTCGGCCTTTGTTTTCACTCTGATGTTCACTACTACTTGATCCAGACGACCTATGGGATAGATCTTGTACTGATTGGATAACCGGAGCTCGATGGGCGACCAAACCAAATTAGGCTTACCTATCACTTTGCAAGACTTGGGTCAAATGTTCACATTGAATCCTAGCTCCAGCATGACTCCATCCATGTCGTACATGTTATTGTCCTAATACACACCTACAAGTGTGGAGAAGTCTCCAACCCACTTGGTGTGTCCTTGGAGGCACAAACCTAAGTCTAAACCCACTGTCACCTCGATCTAGACTCCTTTCATGTAGGCTCACTCCTAGGGAAGCCAAGGGGGGTGTTGACCGCCCATTTAGCACCGGTGGTCAACTCATGTGCCCTGAAGAGATGCATCATCAGATGCCCATATTATTGAAGATTCTTGGTTCTACAGGGCTATGTTTGGCACAACACTTATTTTTGTACTTGGAATTTCCGCACCCCTGCGTGGGTCAATAATGTAATAGGTCTGCATGAGTCATGTCTAGGTCAGTTACCTTGGTATCGGTCCACTGGGAGAGTTCCTTTCACCGAGGGTTTTTTACCCTCAGGTTATCATTGGGCCTTCCAGCCTTAATGATTTCCCTTGAGTTTTTCGCTCTCACTTTACGTCCTCCAAAGTGGTGAACGGCGTTGCAGTGGGCTTATGTTTTGGTTAACTATATAGGGAATTCATTGTAAATGACCATGCAATACATCATAGAAAGTTTCGCGGAATTCCGTCGAGTCTAGGTTAGTTTTTTTTTAATTAATTTTTAATTAAATTTCCCTAAGTTTGGAGGTTTAATTATTTAATTAATTAATTATTTTTGAGAAAATATTGTAAAAACTGGATCCTTGGAATTTTGATAGGGGTATTTGTGCTCAAAAGAAATGGAATAGCACCTCCTACATCCTTGGACCAAGTTTCAGCTCGGTTGGACAACTTTAGTCATGGGTTAGTCCACCTAGAGTGTCAGTCAGTCTATAACAGCAATTTTAATTGCTAAAGTCTAAACATGGCAAATGTAAAAAATTGTAATAATGAGTTAGATGATGTGAAATGTTGAAATGATGGTTAGAGAGAGACCCCCTAAGCATAACCTTAGCCTCCCAACCTTTTTCAACCCTTTCTAACCCCTTTTCCAACCCCCACACTCAAAAGTTGCGCCCCCCTAGGGGGATTGACGTTTTTCACTTTTTAATTAATTTGTGACTTTAGTGTGGCCCCCTCTCCTAAGTTTTCAACTTATTTAACCTTATTTTAATTCCTAGAAGTGATCATTATCACTCCACCTCACCCATACTTAAGTTTGGGTTGAATTTTGACTAAAAAGAACGCCCTCCAAGGGAGTTACGTTTTTTTTTTCCTCTCTACAATGAAAGTTACGTTTTTTATTTAAAAAGTGACTCTTCATCTATCTTAGGCATGGATCCCATGCCTTTCCCTCACCCTTGTGTAATCCCAACACTTCACACCTATTTCTTAGCCTCTCATCTCTTCTCCTCATCCCAAGAGG
>ML851220.1:17906-31287 GCA_009831015.1 Picea engelmannii
GAGGATTTCGTCTCAGCCAACAATGATTTTTTGGAGAAAAATTCATTAGTATTGTGCCAAGGGATTTTGTGGAACTCACACCACTTTCCAGTGTCCTTCTTCGACTTCCCATTACCCTTCTTTGTTGGTGTCTTGGACTGGTTTTCCTAGGACTGGTCATCCTTGCCCAGTCCTTTGCCTTGATATTTTGGGAGTTAGGGCCGCCCTTACCATATTTCGACTGTTGCAAATTCGCAGACCCGAACTCCCACTTGTTCTACTGCTTGAATTTCTGTTCAATTTTGACTGTATATTGATAAGAGGCTCCCAATGACAAGATGTCCAAAAACTCCATTTCGGTTTGGACGTACCTGTGTAGAGCCCCATAGTATTTAGAACTAAATGGTGCTCAAATTCTTTGATAACCAGCTTGGTGTGCAAGGTATGGAAAGTATTTGTGAACTTCGACACTGTTTGTCCCCTTTCTCGGTGCAGTGTGGTCCATCTCGTGTACTGGTCATCATAGTTTCCAACAGAGTAATATTTTTCCTTAAGGGCATCAACAAAAACCACCCAAGTGGGTCCTGGCCCAAAAATTGTAGACTCATCCTCGACGTGTTGCTCACAGTAAGTCTCCCACCAATATCTGACATGGGGAAGGGCCTTAAGGAGTCGAAGGTGACTTTTTCACTATTGAATTTTTTTTGGACAGAGAAATAACCCTCTAGAAGACTTAACCATTTTTCCAAAGCATCAGCATCTATCTGGCCTTCAAACAAAAGATTATCAAATTTAACTTGTACCTTAAAGGGTGTCGCACCTCTGAAGTGACTGTTGGTTGAAGGTGCCTCTATTGTTGTCGACAGTCGTCGAAGGATCTGGGTGAAATTATCCATCATCTTGTTCTTCTGTCGCGCAAGGGATTCCTTGAGCAACAGTTTGATAGGATCTTTTTCTCCATCGTCCCTCTTTTCTTCCACCATGGGAGGATGCTTGGGCATGAGAGAGTGGTTTTCATAAATAGAAACAAGCTCGAGACCCAACTCTCTATACCATGACCTCGCCAGGGACATGCACTAAGAACGACAAGGAGTAGATTGCTTTGATACCACCGATCCAGATTTTTTTGAGAACGACATGAAGGCAGAAATATAATAGAGATATAACAAGGAGATATACATGGATATTGCAAGGAACACAATAAAACAATAAAACTCTGATTCTATTAATGATTGCCTGGAATACAAAAGACTATAAAATGCAAAGCACACAAGCTAGCTAGAATGGTGGTACCTTATTTCTAAAGAGAGATGTGTCGATTACTCTCATTCGCAAGAAGTTGATTACGAAGAGGCTCCAAAGACATTTTTAACATAAATCATAAATGAGAAAACCTTAAACATCCAAAACCCTAACCTCGAAAGATGAAACACCAAAAGGTTTGTGGGCCTCGATAGGGGTAGTTGATATGTCAACTTCCCGAGGGCACAACTTTTGCATATGATCTCGGTTTGGGATGCTCGGTACCCCATAAGAAAGGTCTAGTCGAGGAGTACACATTCCAAATGGCCCAATTCATCCCAACAAGAATCTATAGGGAGTTGTCATGTCAAAAAAATGTCGTTTAGGGCCTCAAAACGACCCCAGAAGTTTGGGACTCGAAAAACTAGCAAGATGAAAACTATAATTTGAGCCAATGGAATAGGTGAGAGGACACAAATTCCCACCTAGATAAAATCAATTTGTAGTTGTCCCTAATCATCCTAGTGTCTCCCAAAAGGGGCACCATCCATGAGATCAGGGTACGAAAAGGGAGTTAAATTCAATCTGAAACCAAGCACAATAAACTATGGAAGTCTGACATTTCCAAAAAAACATGTTGAATTGTCACATCCTTGTCACAGAACGCACATGCTTAATTAATAATTCCAACTTTGTGCAGCTTGCTTTTGACAACCAACTTTGATAAAGAAAAATCCACCCTCAAAGTTAAACACTAACTTTTCAAATGGTTTGACACCTACTCAGTGACATCACACCAACCCAATCACCAAGTTCCCATCTTTTATTTAAGTGGGTACCAATGTAAGATGAGTCCCTAATGAGCTCAAACAAATCCTTCATCTTTGTAACAACCCAATATGATTAATTAATGATCATAATTTATTAAAGTAAAATAAATTAATTATTGAAATAATTAGATTTTAATCATTTTATTATTTATTATTTTTAATTAAGTAATGTAACAAAAGGGATGGGATTATTTTATTTTATAAAGGTAGGTGAAGGACTTAATGAAAAGATAAGGCATATGAGAATTGAATGAGGGGGGGATTCGAGAGAGGAGGATAAGGAAGAGGGGGTTGGACTTGGAGAAGCATAGATTTTTTTTGTTGGCAGGAGAAGGAGAAACTAGAAGAGGGGAAAAGGCAGCAGAATTCGAGAGAGTAGGAAGGGTGCAAAATTTCTTTGCGGGTTTTTACTAGTGGACTGCTATTGTTTGGATTTTGGGCTCAGGGGCCAGGAAATCTAATTTCTTGGAGCCAGAGAGGCTATGTTCCTAGCTGGCTGGGAGGAAACAATTTCAGGCAGTTTCAGTTTCAACAGAACAAGGCACTCAATAACAAGTCAGGACAACCTTGTTCTTCAAGAGGTAAATTATAAATTATATTTTTCTTGAATTAAATTTCACTATGTATTAAAGAAATCACTGTCATGTAAATGAATATGGTTTTATTGTCTTGTTAAAACAAAGAGATATAACTTGAATTTCATACTCCATGAAATTAGACCGTCAACCAGATACAACTTCAAAGTTTAACTATGAAGCCCTGGGTAGGGATTTACATATGGTGTCAGAGCATGGTTTCAAAACTGAAACCTAGGGCTTGACCACCCACTTGACTGTGAATTGTTCCCTAAAAAAAAAAACTCCTAGACGGGTTGTGAAACCCTTTGTTTACAGAGAATAAACCCTCGAGGATAACCCATAAACCCGCAACTTGAAACAATTTGAAATCCAAAATTTCAGGCTGCTTGCACACAATTCTCTCAGCAGAAACCCTTGTAGATATCTGAGAATGAAAAAAAAATGTGAAAGAGGAGAGACTTCCACCCGCTCAACTAAAAGGAAGACACAAAATTCAGAGCGTTAAAGAAGATGGATATATAATTATAAAACAAAAAAAAATTGACCTATAAAGGAATATAAGAGACATTTAGGTAACAAAAATAAAAATTCAGACAATAAAAACACTGGTTATAGAACAACTACAATTTCTATCTGATACAAAGCACATCTCGTGCAAAGTTCATTACCACAACCTTCAGCAACAATAGTACAATTGCGTTCCAAACAAACTACACGATGTCCACTATCTTCACTTGCAGAATCCATTGCTTGCAACCCATGTTCCCTGGCAGTATTGAGTATACTTATAAGAGGAAGTGAAATAAAGCTTAATGGAGCATATGTTGGTAAAGATAAATCTGAGTTAGGTGCTAATAGTGGCTTTAAGAAAACGATATTCTCAAGAAAGAGATTCGAACACATGCCATTTCAGAACAATACATTGGCGCCTTAGACCAACTTGGCCAAGCCAATGACACCCCCGTATTCTAGCTCCCTCAATTGGAATCCACCCGTTACAATTCAAAGTGGTTCTACTAGCACCCGAACCAACAAGCTCTGACAACACTGTATGTTTCCTCCACACGCTGCATAATGTAGAGGAGTGTTTCCAGCTCCTATCAGGTCCATTGATGTGTCGTAATGAAATGCAACAACTGACACATTTGCATTCAGACCAGGGAGCAATTTTACATATTCTAAATGCCCATTCAGGGAAACCATGTGGAGAACTGTAATCCCACCATCTATTGTGCCTCCCCCACGTGGGATGAACTGAAACCCGAGCTCACCCTCTAGACATGCACCCATGTGGGGGAAGTCTATAGAAGCCATGCGCCACATGGGCGACCATGGGTTTCACCCCTAGTTAACCTCACCGCCCATTCCTTATGAATTTGACCACCTTCGACCTCACTGCCCATTGCTTCTTGAATTTCTTCAGTATTTGGCTCACCTCACTGAAAACAACGATCGATGGCCATAACTCCTTTGGCTGCTGTGGAGAATGTCAATGGGTGCCTCGTGGTAATATGGGGGCGAAAGAAGCAACTGGAACCATAGGACTTTTTTGGCCTGGAGCCTCCGCAAAATCGACAATTTGAGCTAGCTTTGATTGCATCGAATTAAACTAAAGCCACATTTTGTAAAAACACTACTCTTTGTATTCATTTTTTTTCAAAAGAATTTGTTTTCGACCAAGAATTTGATGCCCATTTCATTCAAGAATCTATAAAAATGGTGACGAAGAAGCAACAAAAGGGACAAAAGAAGGACGACAAAGGGAAAAGCAGAGAATATTCGAAGCATGTCTCGCAAGTGCGATTATCAGCCCAAAATGAGCAAAAATTATGTAGGCTGCTGAAAAAATTATGTTGCGGTGAGTAGAGCATCAGTTCTGTCCTCGTCATCATCATTAGCTGCGGTGATTGAGATAGCGATGTTCGAGGCACGGAGGACTAAAAGGATTCTCAATATTTACAACAAGCTCTCTTGCGAGGTTTCACTTCCGAGCAAATCAAGCGAGCTTTGTCCGCACTTCCGGGTTCAGAAGAAATGGCACTAGAGACAACATTAGATTGGTTATGCTAAAATATTCCTGGAAATGAGCTCCCCATGAAGTTCTCAAGTGGAGTCTCGGTTGTAGAACATGAAGGTGAAGAAAAATCAGTAAATCTAAATTCAGCTGCTCGAACAGATTGGGTACCTTCCATAGCTCAATCTGAAGAATTCAGGGAAGAGCCTGTTTCTGAAATTGCATTTAAACCAAAATTAAATATCAAGGAGGAGAAGAAGGACCACTCTCCAGCCTCGGCATTCGCGACTTGACATTTCTCTGAGGGGTCGGCTTGCTTTCCGAATTGCACGTCTTAGAAAAATTGTTGGAGAGCGCTATGATTCAGCTCCTCTGTGCGCTTCTTATTTAGGGGTTGTTTGTGAGATTCCTCATAAGCATTGCACTATTCTTTGGACACATAGTTTCTCTCTCGACCATAGCGGTGAGGAGCTTGCGCGACCTACCACAGGGAGGAGCATGCGCGACTAAGCTGAGGTATTCAACAACAACCATGCAAGTCACAAGCGCCCAGATACAAGGCGCCAAGGAAACAACCCATGGGCTCATTGCTTGTGCGCTATGGGTAGGTTCTGTAATTGTTGCGCTCAACCTGTATTACCAGGTGCGCAAATATGAGATCAGGCATCGACTGGTAGCCATGGACACGCCATCTAGGCAGATGACCATGGAGCCAGGGTCGCGCCCTCAAAACCCTAGGGCGAGAGTTCAAAGAAAAAAAACGGAAATGGGAAAAAAGGAATGAGTCTGAGATGGGGAAACCTAATCTTGTTTTGTGTGGAGACGTGCAGAGAAGGCATGTGTGCTTCCAAGCCACATGTAGCCTAAAACCCTTTCCCACGCTGCCTGCTCTGTTTCATTTAATATATATATATTATTTTAATTTTTAATTTTAATTTATTTTATTATTATATATATATATATATATATATATTAATGAAAATAAATCGTTATTTTATTTTGTTATTCAAATAAAAAAATAGAATGTGTATTAAATTCATGTACTTATGGAAATTAATGAAATTGGAATTTAGGATAATATAATAAAGAGCTAGTGGAGGCTTTAAGAATAATTACATTAATATGGTACTAACTTTAGTATCATAATTGAATTACATAGACTAAGGTTAACATTATATTAATTACTTTCGATTTTTTTTTTTTTGGGATGTAAACGAGATTAAGGAAAGGGATAAAAGTTTGATTAAATAGGTAAGATAGAGTGATTGACGTGTCGCTTATAATTAGTAGTTTATCTGGATGAAGCTACCAAGCTTAGAGGCTTTTGACCCTGACCATTAGCCACTTACCTTATGAGAGTAATCTCTGTTTAGAGAAAAGTATAAAGAAATTTACGCCTAACCCTATGTTTGCAAGTATAAGTTTGAGTAAAACGTTGAATGCCTTAAACCTTTCTCTAATAAGAAATTGGTTGGATGCATATTCAATTATTCAAGATCGTTAGGACTTGGGGAAATAACGGTCTGGGGGCATCATCACAAGGACCACTGATGTCGGTACCGCCACCACCATCGCTCAAGCTAGCTCTCATTTTGCGCTCCTTAGAGGCTATTAATGAGATATTAAAGGGACACCAATCAGCAGATGTCGAAGTGGAACCCCCACCATCTGGAGTGGGTAACCCGGAAGCATCGAGAGACTCAGAGGAAGGGCCTCCACTAGGGAACATCACTAGAGAACTACAGAAAATCAAACTCCCAGAGTTTGTTGGGGAACGTGCAAGTGAACATGTTGAGGCATGGTTGGAAGGAATGACGAGATGTTTTTCCTTGAGAGACTATGCTTCCACATCAAAAGCGAAGATAATGATATTTCAGTTGAGGGACAGTGCCTTGAACTGGTGGGGTAATCTGGAGAGGAAGTTGCACCTTACTCTAGACACCGTCTCTTGAGAAAATTTTGAGGAAAGCTTTCAGAGAAAGCATTTTCCATCTTATTATGAGGAACAACAGGTAGGAGTGTTCCATGCTCTAATTCAGGGAAACATAAATGTGGAAGAGTATGAAATCAGATTCATGGAATTAGTAAAGTACGTCTCATACATTTTGATCAACGACAAGCAGAACATCTTGTGTATGGGTTAAACCCTAAGATAAGGGCCATGGTACGGATGTGGAAACCGTCATCGGTGGCTGAAACAGTTGAAAGTGCTCGTTACGCTGAATAACATATGAGTTTAAATGGAGGAATGAGATCAACCATTCCACAATTGCCTGGATTCGTGGGGAAGGCCCCTAGAACCTTCTCCCAGGGAAGAAGCTCTAGGCCAGCTACTTATGGGAATAGAGTCGCACCTAGAGAAATTTTGGCATGTATTTCAATGGAAACAAGTACAACATCCCACTCATCACCAACGATGCAAGCAGGTCCATTACCTTCTCGAAGAGCATCTAGTAGGGGCAAGGGCTCTAGGGGAAGGAAATCATTTTAGAGGCCTTCAAAGGGCAATGTGCAAGTTCCATCTCGTGTTACTTTTTGGGGGTGTGGAGGACCCCATTACCAGCATGATTTTCCAGAGTCACAATCAGGCTTGGTGCATAGAGAAGGAAAGGCTCAGATGGGAAAAACAAGCAGTAGCCACCATATTTATGCAACGGTTGATAATTGCAAGGCAGAACATCAATCCACGATGGTGGAGTCGTCAGGTACACTAAATCATGTCAATGTTAAAATTTTATTTGATTCTGGTGCTACATATAGTTTCATTTCACCCTGTGCATTAGAAAATGGTGGGTTGGCGGCCTACGAGCATAATGACTTTAAACAAGTTGAGATGGCTTCAGGGGAAAAACAAGTGGTATGACCTGGTGTCGATAATTGTCTAGTAGACCTAAGAGTATGTACTACTAGGTTGAAGGTGTACGCCATTGCTCTAGGGAAGTATGGCCTAATCATTGGGATGGATTGGTTAGAATTCCATCCAACTATGGTAGATTGTTTTGTGAAGAGGGCGCTTTGTGTTGATGATGAAGGAAGGTTAGTAGAGATCCATGGTATATGAAGGAAGGTGTCTCTACACTTTATCTCAACAATGAAGGTTAAACATTGCATAAGGAAAAGTTGTCGATTATATGTAGTTGAAGCAGTCAATGAAGGGAAATGAGCCTCTATGGATAAGTATCCAGTATTGTCGAAATTTAAGGATGTCTTTCTGAAAACGTTTCTAGGGTTACCTCCTGAAAGGGAGATTGATTTTACCATTGAGCTAAAACCTAGTGCGAAGCCAATTTCCAAGACACCATATAGGATGACAACACCAGAACTTTGTGAGTTGCAAATGCAGTTGAAGGAACTACTTGACTTAGGGTTGATAAGGCCCAATGTTTCACCTTGGGGTGCACCCGTAATTTTTGTCAAGAAGAAGGACAGTTCCTTACGACTATGCATATATTACAGGGACTTGAACCATGCTACAGTGAAGAATAGATACCCAATGCCGCAGATAGATGATCTCCTTGATCAGATGAAAGGATTATCAATTTTCTCCAAAATTGATCTGCAATCAGGGTATCACCAGTTAAGGATTAAGGAAGGTGATATTCCTAAATCTGCCTTTCAAACTCGGTTAGGACATTACGAGTTCATTGTAGTCCCTTTTGGTTTGACCAATGTACCAATAATATTCATGAGCCTCATGAATGGTGTATTACGAAAGTACTTAGACCACTTTGTACAGGTCTTTTTGATGGTGTCCTCATCTATTCCAAGAATGAAAAAGAACACGAGGAACACTTGCGAGTGGTGTTGTCATGCCTTAGAGAGAACAAGTTGTCGAAGTGTTCTTTCTTCCAGAAAGAGATTTACTATTTAGGTCATATCATTTTCGGTGAGGGAATTTCTATGGACCCAGAAAATGTGAAGTCCATTATGGATTGGCCAGTGCCAAAAAATGCTTATGATGTGAGAAGCTTCATGGGGCTAGCTGGTTATTATCGAAGGTTTGTGGAAGGGTTCTCAAAGATAGAGAAACCCGTGACCACCTTGCAGTGCAAGGGGGTCAGGGATGAATGGAAAGAGGAATGTGATATTGATTCATCGATCTTATGAGGTTACTAACTAGTGCACCAATTCTACGATTGTTGGATATGGAAAACGACTTCACAATGTGCACAGATGCCTCAAAGCAAGGATTGGGGGTTGTTCTAATGCATGATGGGGGAGTGATAGCATATGCATCAAGAAAGTTGAAGCAACATGAGGAACTATATGTTACTCATGATTTAGAGTTGGAAGTTGTAATGCTATCCCTGAAGCTTTGGAGCAATTATCTAGTGGGATGAAGCTTTGAGCTCAAAACAGACGATGAAATCTTAAAACATCTCTTCACTCAAAGGGATCTCAAAGCTAGACAGAGGCGATGGAGTGAGATTTTGAGTGAGTACAACTTTGGAATTTCATATATCAAGGGAAAGGATAATGTGGTCGCGGATGCCCTAAGAAGAAGACCATCTATCTTCTCCTTGGTGCCCTTAAAAGTTAATCCGAGGGAGCGAGTGTTGGGGAAACTTCTTGGAGATAGTTGGTATTTAAAGGTTACTTCATCCCTCCAGAGTGGGAGGAAGTTAGAGCCAAAGTATGAAGGACATAGACTTGAAGCAGATGGATTGTTAAGATATCAGAGAAAGATGTACATCCCCAAGGGTGGGGATATTTGAAGCATCATACTCAAGGAATCCCATAGATCACTTTATTGTGTGCATCCGGGTGTGAAGAAAATGTACGCAGATATGAATAAGTTTTTCTTCTGGGTAGGAATGAAGCGTGATGTAGTCCATTACGTTGCCAAGGGCCTTGAGTTTCAGCAAGTGAAGGTTGATCATCACCACTTGACATGTCTCCTACAACCACGTGATGTTCCTATGTCCAAGTGGGAAGTCATTTCTATGGATTTCGTTGTGGGATTGCCACTCACATCGCTGAGGCATAATGCCATTCTTTTTATAGTTGATAAGTTGACCAAGAGTGCTCATTTTATTCCAGTTAGAGACACTTACGATGTCACTGATGTGGCACGTGTTTTTGTAAGTGAATTCATCCGTTTGCATGGGTTACCCAAGAAGATCATTTCAGATAGGGACTCTTGGTTTACCTCTAGGTTTTGGACAAGTTTGCATTTATCGCTAGGGACTCAGTTGAAATTGAGCACAACATATCATCGCGAAACAGATGGGAAAACTGAGAGAGTAAATCAGGTTATGGAAGACATGCTTAAGATGTATGTTATGGATAATCAAACCCATTGGGAGAAGTACCTACCTTTGGTAGAGTTCGCCTACAATAACAATTTTCAGAGCTCCATTGGAATGTCGCCCTATGAAGCTCTGCATGGAAGGCCATGCAGGACATCGTTGAGTTGGTAAAGGTTAGAAGACCGAGTGAGAGTAGGGCTATAACTGATTCAAGAGATGGAGGAACATGTGATTCAGATTAGACAATGATTAAAGGAGGTGCATGATAGACATAAAAGTTATGTTGTTGCACATAGGACTGATTGAAGTTATAAAGTTGGAGATCATGTTTTCATTTGTATCAAGCCTAATAAGAGTACCATTCGGTTTGGGAAAGGGACAAAGTTGTCACCTCAATTTATAGGACCGTTCAAAATCCAAGACAGAATTGGACTCGCTGCCTATCGCCTCGTATTGCCATCCCACTTGCATAAAACTCATAATGTTTTTCATGTATATGTTCTACGTCATTATGTTGTTGGAGAATCTCACAAACTAAATTGGAAGGAATTGCAAGTTTTAGAGGCGGGAACCATCATGGTCGAACCATTACGCATATTGAACCATAGGGTCTAACAACTCAAGAATCGTCCAATTGACCAAGTTAAGGTCCAGTGGGACAATTATAGCCCAGGATATGCTACTTGGGAGGATGCATAAACCTTACAACGAGATCATCCCTCACTTTATTTATTACCTCGGGACTATGTTTCCCGAGGGTTAGGTGTATGTAATGCCACATTTTGATTTAGACAGCTAGAATCACTTATGGCCTAATCGTATCTTATTTTCATATTAACTGTGAAACTATTAATGATACACTTAAACTTTTAGACATATGGACCTATGTGAATGTCAATACTATGAATGTTTATCGTTATTTGAATTATGATGGATATTATGCAACCTAATTCATTTTGAAATTTAAAGTTGTTGGTACGTGGATACTGAGTTAATGATATGATTAAATGCATTTACATGATAATAATGTATGAATATGTATGAGTTGTGTTATAAATTAATCTGCAGGTTAATGGGATATGAAATAGTCAAAAGATAATGACAATTAAGGGTTGATGTCGTGAACATCAACTGAGAAATAGTATGGCATGAATCTTTGTATGTGAAATTATTTTGGTTCAAATGCATTACTATGATATGTGGGCAAGTGCAGGTTTTTCAGGTAGAGAGACTGCTTGAAACTGAATATACAATGGCAAAATCCCAACAACACAGTTCCACTGTATGGTCCATGATAGGGTGTTGACCCTAGTTCTACCAGGAGGGGTGGAGACATTTCCCATCATGTATCCTCTGAAACCTAGAGTCATGGGAGGACGGTGTTAGATCACGCTCCCCTACATATGTGATGATGACTGCCAGTTGCTTGTTGGGGAAGCTTGGTCAAGGTAGTTGACACTTCCGCTTACGGGTTCTATCTAGAGCTAGGTCAATATAGTTGACGCTCCAGGATAATCCAGTAGAGGAAGGATAGGGATGGAAGATGGAAGTAGGTTAGGGAGACAGGATGATTATAAGTAGTTGAGATTGTGTGGAGTTTTAATCGTATAGCAGAACTGTTTGATTTCCTCTTGTTTAAAAAAAAACAATTCTTAACGGAACTACAATTATCTAAGTGAATGTTGCTTGTGTTAAATTATTATAATTGAAGGATTCTACAAATATTTTAAATGGTTTATTATTCTTTATGAAATGAATAACATTGCTTGATTGGATTGGAAGCATAAATTAATTGCATTAGATGTGATAATTATTGTCATTAGTACACGTGTGAGTCTTGTATGTACTAGCTACACATACATGCCTTGCACTTGTACACCAGTATGTATAAGTGTTTTAAATTGATAACGTTGCTTATTTGATCTGGATGTATGAATCATGTATCATTACCCTTGTATTGTAAATTATTATAACTTCGAGACGAAGTTTATTGAAGGGTGAGTGTATGTAACAACCCAATTTGATTAATTAATGATCATAATTTATTAAGGTAAATTAAACTAATTATTGAAATAATTAGATTTTAATCATTTTATTATTTATTATTTTGAATCAAGTAATGTAACAAAAGAGAGAGGACTATTTTATTTTATTAAAAGTAGGTGAATGAATTAATGAAAAGATAAGACAAATGGGAATTGAATGAATTAATGAAAAGATAAGGCAAATGAGAATTGAATGAGGGGGGTGGATTCGAGAGAGGATGATAAGGAAGAGGGGTTTGGACTTGGAGAAGCGTGGATTTTTTTTGTTGGCAGGAGAAGGAGAAACCATAAGTGGGGAAAAGACAACAGAATTTGGGAGAGGAGGAAGGGTGCAAAATTTCTTAGTGGGTTTTTACTAGTGGACTGCTATTGCTAGGATTTTGGGTTGAGGGGCCAAGAAATCTGATTTCTTGGAGCTAGGGAGTCGAAGAGGCTTTATTCCTAGCTGGCTAGGAGGAAACAATTTCAGGTAGTTTCAATTTCAACATAACAAGGCACTCAACAACAAATTAGGACAACATTCTTCTTCTTCAAGAGGTAAATTATAAATTATTTGAGACTCCATGAAATTAGACCGTCAACTAGATACAACTTCAAAGTTTAACTATGAAGCCATGGGTAGGGCTTTACAATCTCGTAGATACAAGCATAGATCCATAGCCCATAGGGCAGAGAGGGATCAAATCTCTCAAGTTGTAAACCTAACCTTTAATCAAGTTTTGCACTCTAAAAAATGTTTTCAATTGGAGAGATTTGATCCCTCTCCGTGCTTGATAGATTAATATATTAAGAGAGGGTTAAGATGGATTTATGATGGTTTAATTAATATTTAAAAAAATATTAATATATTACAACCTATTAATATATGGTTAAGTTGTTTTTGTGACCTATTATTTGAAATTAAGGCAAATTGAAACACAACAAATTCAAACCAATATATATTTTTCAATATATTAAAATATTTTATAATATATTGATATTATAAAATATAACAATATATATATTAAAATATTTTTGTCTCTTAATATATATATATATATATATATATATATATATATATATAATTTTTTATTTTTCTATTATTATTGTAATTGGTTATATTATATAAACATCTCCCATACTAAGCTGTAGAACATCTTTAAGTGCAATAAATAAACTTCCCACTCCATTTCTAATCCCCATATTTAGCTTATAAAAATGCTTCTTATAAACCACTTTTTGAAATCATACATCATAGATCCTTTAAAACAGAAACAACCTTGTCTGCACTACTGAGCTTTTGAGCATGATTTAGAATCCTGGAAGTGTTGGGTGTCCTGATTCCACAAGTCATTCTAGAGAAACAAGCCTTTCCTGGGCAACCTTTTATATGCATAATTTTGGGAGAGTCCAATCTGACCCCTAAAGAGTTGATTGACTCCTCTTGTCCAAAACTCCTTTTCTG